>ML682040.1:1788802-2018708 GCA_007922195.1 Podocnemis expansa
TCGAAGAATCTGAGGAAGTGGGATCTTCTCCCACGAAAGCTCATGCAAAAAATAAATCTGTTAGTCTTCAAGTGCCACACAACTCCTTGTTGTTTCTACACAAACTGCCAGCAATTAATAAAAAGTTCATCTCCTGAGGGGAAAAAGGGACTTGCCTTGATATAACTGCCCATAAATATGGGTGTTTGCTGCCTCTGTTCACATGGCTGAAGTGGAATGTTTCATTTGGCTCTTTATCATTCCACTCTCTCCAACATTTAGAGGTGAACAGTAGGGAAGCATTAGCCCATTTGAGACCATCTTTTCTTTCTGACCAAGCCATGGAACAATAAATCTGGCATTTCCATGAGGGAATTGAATAAGATAATGTACACACACCATACTCTCCCAACAACATTTTCATATAGCTCAGCTCTTACAGTGTAATCTCTGGGAAAGGAGAAGATGCAGAAAGTTCCCACTTGTAATATAGGGAAGGGTCTGTGACTGGATATCTAAAGAAGCTCACAGGGTTCTCCACAGGCCAGCATCCAAAGTGGCTGATCACAACTCTTAGTGGCTCTGAGAAACGTGCTACTTGTGAGGCTGAGAATGAACAATGATCCTCCACAAATGAACACACACTCAGGTTCATTCCACTAAGATAGCACACTGTTGTGAAAAGAATTCACAGTTTCTACTGAAATAAAATCATAGTTTAGAATCTAAATAGTGAGATTATCACTCAACTCCTAAGTATAACAAAGTATTAGACAGCTCTATATTTAAAGCCAATCATTGACGATGAGCTGCATTGGTTTTGAATCCCTAATAACAAGTATTAGATATAATTAAAAAATCCCAAAAATCTGTAATAAAAAACCATTCAAAGTAGAAAAGCTTTTTTCAAGAAATACAGTACCTTTTAAGCCAAAGAGCAGTTTGAATATTCCAGTTATCGAGAAACATCTTGAAACTTGTTGAAAACTGTAAAGCCAAAATATTAATTATTTCCGCAAACTGTAAAGGCACCATATTGAAGAGTCATGCTGTAGTTCAAAACAGTGTGATACTTCAGTTGAATAAGTTCAGATAGACTTTATTAAACTGCTCTATAATAAGCCTGCTTTTATTCCTCAATTTACAACTCTAGATTTAGCAGATTCATAATCACAAAAATAACCTGCAAACTGATTGGCATGGAGAAGATATCCAAAACTTTTGTGATTTGTCACTCCTTGCCCCAGAAATTGATTGTGCCATGTCTGATGTGTGACACCTTTGCAATCTTCAGAATAGAAGAAGTGTAAGATAATTCAATGCATTTAAAAGTTTCTACATGAGCACAGATTTTATTTGAAAAAGCCATGAACAAACCTCTATATGCTGGATTCTCAGATTTGATACTAAATCCCAACGAGCTGCTCCTTTTTTGTCATAGCCTCTAAAACCAAACCCTGCAGCATTATTAATTGCATCTGCTGCAATGAAACAAAAGGGAAAACGAGTAATGTTAGTAGTTCTAAATTATCTGCATTCCAAATATCGTATTACAAGTACTTCGTACATGTGATTTGGAGCATTTTAACATTTTTTGTCTTTCAATTAAATGTAAAGAAGCACCTAGAGTCACTGGATTAGGCCCTTAACTATCAAGAGAATAAGACAAACAAAAATATTCGCAAATCAAGTTATTTTCAATCATTGCCAGTATACAAGAGACAAAGTTAAAAGGATTAAATTCCAGGATCATCATTATGCTATCTTGTATTGTGGTTCAGCAGCAAGGAGGAATGGAGCAGTAATAACCATAGCAGAAACATTACAGGATAAGACAGTGGACATCCAAAGGAAATGTGACTGGCTGATGGAAGTTAGAATAGCACTCAGCAGAGAACAAATACTTATTGTTATGTGTCGATACATGCAGCAAGTTGGCTTCATGACTGAGGAGTAGGAGGAATTCCAGATGGTGCTGGACCAAGTACCAAAAGCTGAGTATGTGATTATTGGGGAAGATCTCAAAAGGCATGTGAGGGAATACAAAGACGGATACGATAGCTTCACTGCACCTTCATGCACCAGGAGGGCTACTTGGGAAGGGGACGCAGATACCAAGATGCCAAATAGTTCATCTGCTGCCTCCGTAAGTTCCTCTGTTTTGAGACTTGAGTTAGCCACCACACAATTTAGCATTTCTTTTTGGACCCTGTAATCATTTAGCAGGGCAGCATGGGAGGGGGTCCGCTAAAACTAGTAACAGTGATGGGGGCAGGATCTTCCTTCCTAGACAGGGTGGTCACTGATGGGCTGACCAAGAGTGATTCCTCTTGGTCTGAGCCCCTGTCTAAATTCAGTGCCACGGCTGCACCCTTAAGACTGCAATATCAAGCTCCTCTGGACAGGCAAGGGCAAGCCACGGTTGTTTGAGGGAACCATCTCCCCCAATAAGGGTTTCAAATTGCCGGAAGTGTTCACTAATTCTGCGGCCATACACCCATCTGTAGGAGCATCGGGAACCCGGTGGGCTGCTTGTGAGCCTGACTTTTTAGGGAAATAGTAACCTCTTCCCCTGAGTCCCAATTCCCAGGCAACCATATGGGTGCCAGCACCACATGCTCTGTCATCAGGGAATGGTGCCAAGTGCCTGACCACTGCGTGTACCTGGACCACATTTTATCTCAGGTTTTTGTAAGGCTTGTAGAGCGGTGCCAGGCCTCCAGTGATTTGCCACAGAAGTTAGGTAAGCAATGCCAAGGGCTTTGACACTCTGTGAATAGGTACTGACACTCCACAGATTGTCGCCTATAGTCTGGTGACCAGAGAGATAACCCCAGCCTCTCTCGCCACAGCCCCAGGGAATGGTGCCAAGGATCTGGTGACCCACATCCCATTATTGGGGGGGGGGGGGAGTGTTTTGGTGGAACCAATGCTTGCTTTTCCTTCAACAGACCCCTGCAGGGATGTTTATCCTACGGTGTGCTAGCCTATCCTCCTGCAGTGTAAGTGGCACCAACAGGGCCAAAAAGCTCTTTCATTGCCTGGAACACCTCAGGCATAGCGGGAATCACCAGGCAATGTGGCCTTTTTTAACTCCTCAGAGTCGAGGATGGTGTGGGCTCCATATTTGCATGGCCAGAGATCCTACCCAGAGGGTCGACTCAGGTTTCCCTATGGTCCCATAAAGGGGACAGTTACTTACCTGTAACTGGTGTTCTTCGAGATGCGCTGCTCACTTCCATTCCACCTAGGGTTTGTATGCGCCAGCATGCTCGAACACCGGAAGCTTTTCCCAGCCCGCTCTTCTGGGACCAGCAGTGGTGCCCCCTGGAGTGGCGCGCATTCCACCCCTGTTAAATATGCTGCTGGTTCGACATGCGGTCAGTCCCTTCTTTCCCCAACTCCAAAGCAGGGACGGCGGGTGGGTGTGGAATGGGAGTGAGCAGCACATCTCGAAGAACACCAGTTACAGGTAAGTAACTGTCCCCTTTCTTCTTCAAGCAGCTGCTCACATGCATTCCACCTAGGGAAGATTCCTAGCTTTATACTGGATAGTGGGTGGAGTTAGAGACCCCGGATTGAAGAACGGCTGCTCTGAAGGCTGCATCATCTCTGGCTTGTTGTACTATCACATAGTGGCAGGTGAATGTATGAACCAAGGCCCATGTTGCCACACGGCAAATGTCCACAATTGGGACCCTGGCCAGGAACGCCACTGAGGAGGCTTGTGCCTTTGCTGAGTGGGCCCGTATGCTACCCGGTAGCGGGAGTCCCGCGAGGTGGTAGGCAGCCTTTAAACAGGATACCACCCACTTAGAAATAGTCTGTGATGACACTGGGGCACCTTTCATGCGGTCAGCCACCGCTACAAAGAGTTGAGTGGACTTTCTGAAAGGTTTTGTCTGTTGGATGTAGAAAACCAGTGCCCTCTGTACATCCAAAGTGTGGAGTCTCGCTTGTTCCCTGGTTGCGTGCGGTTTGGGGCATAATACAGGGAGAAATATGCTCTGATTTAGGTGAAAGTGTGAAACCACCTTTGGGAGAAAGGCTGGATGCGTTCTGAGCTGCACCTTGTCCTTAAAAAACATAGTGTATGGGGGCTCGGAGAAGAGTGCCCTCAACTCCGAGACCCTCCATGCAGAAGTAATGGCTACTAGAAATGCCACCTTGTGTGACAAGGTCAACAGTGGGCACATTGCCATTGGTTCGAACAGCGGCCCGGTTAAGACTCCCAGGACGATGTTCAAGTCCCACTGTGGAGTGGGTTGTCGCACTGCAGGGAAGACACGTTCTAAACCCTTTAGGAATCTTGTCACCATTGGGTGGGAGAAGATGGAATGGGCAGCCACTGGCACACGTGCTGCCGCGATTGCCGCCAGGTGGACTTTAATCGAGGCCAGGGTGAGGCCTCCCTGCTTCAGCTCCAGTAGGTAATCCAGAATGACACTCACTGGGGCCAGGTGTGGATCCACATTCTTAGCCCTTGCCCATTCAAGGAAGCGTCGCCACTTGGCACCATACGTCACGCGCGTCAAAGCTTTCCTACTGCCACCCAAGATGTGCTGTACTTGGGCTGAGCAGGACCTCTCTTCTGCGGTTAGCCAGATAGTTGCTTCACCTGACGGCGTGGAGACTGTAGGTTGGGATGCAGGAGGCGGCCCCGGTCCTGAGTCAAAAGATCTGGCCTCAGTGGCAGTTCTCAGGGGGCAACTATGGACAGGTCCCCCAACATGTGGTACCAGTGCTGCCAAAACCATGCTGGGGCGATCAAGATCATCTGGGCCTTGTCCCTCCGAACCTTCAACAGGACCCTGTGGATTAGTGGGAAAGGGGGAAACACGTACAACAGAGGCCCTGTCCAGGACAAGAGGAAGGCATCTGGGAGAGAACCCGATTCCGCCCCTCTCAATGAAGAAAACCTGAGGCATTTGTGATTCTCCCGGGTCATGAATAAATCAATTAGGGGAAAACCCCAGCTGCAGAAGATAGGCGTCAGCACGTCCAGGTGTAGCGACCATTCGTAGAGTGAGTTGAAGTGCCTGCTCAGGTGGTCGGCTTTGTTGTTCCTGACCCCAGGGAGGTGAAACACTGTGAGATGAAACTTGTTGAGTATAGCTAACTCCCAAAGGCGCATGGCTTCGCGACACAAGGTGGGTGAGCAGGCTCCTCCTTGATGGTTGACATAAAACATGGCTGCTGAATTGTCCGTTAGCACCTGGACTGAGTGCCCTCGGATGTGTGCATGGAATACTTGACAAGCGAGCCTGATGGCCCGAAGTTCTTTCACATTTATGTGGAGTCACTTCTCTGCCGCAGACCATCTGCCCTGCATGCTGACTCCTAGGCTGAGATGAGCGCCCCAGCCGCAATCTGAGGCGTCCGTGATTAAAGTCACCAAGGGGGTGACTGTCCCGAACGGGACTCCCTCCATTACAAGGTTGGGATCTTGCCACCATGTCAGGTGAGATAGGATCTTGTAAGGGACTGCCATGATCCTGTCCATCCCGTGAATACGGGGACAGAACACCAAGGCCAACCAGTCTTGAAGTGGCCGGAGTCTGAGGCGGGCGAGCGGTACTACGTTTGTGGTTGCTACCATGTGTCCCAGAAGTCTGAGGCAATCCCTGACCGTAGTGGTTGGGCTTTGCTTTAGGTCGGAAATTATGCTGGTCATCACCTCGAACCTGGACACCCGGAGGATGGCTCTGGCTCGCCTCGAGTCCAGGGTGGTGCCGATGAACTCTAACTTCTGGACTGGGCACAAATGGGACTTCTGTTCGTTTATGAGAAGTCCTAGGCAGTGACAGAGGGATCGGACCTTGCGTACACTGTCCTGCACCTGCCGTCTTGACCGGCCCCGGATTAGCCAGTCGTCCAAGTATGGAAAAACGTGGACGCCCCTTTTTCGAAGGTGCACCCCTACCACAGCTATACATTTTGTAAAAACCCTCGGTGCTAGGGCAAGCCCAAATGGGAGGGCCGAGAACTGCAGGTGCCTTCTTCCTTGTACAAAGTGTAGAAAGCGTCTGTGGTGTGGCTTGACCGATACGTGGAAGTAGGCATCCTGCAGATTGAGGGCGGTGAACCAATCCCCCGGATCCAACGAGGGGATGATTTACTCGAGAGTGACCATCCTGAACTTTAACTTTACGAGAAACCTGTTGAGGCCGCGCAGATCGAGAATGGGCCTCAACCCCCCACTTGACTTGGGAATCAGGAAGTACCTGGAGTAGAATCCTCTTCCCTTTTCTTCCTCTGGGACCTCTTCCACTGCTCCCAGTTGGAGGAGTTTGTTTACTTCCAGATCCAACTGTTGTTCGTGAGTTGTGTCCCTGAAGAGGGACTGGGAAGGGGGAGGGTTGTTGGGGGGCCTGGCACAGAACTGTAGCAAGTATCCATCCCGTACTGTTCTTAGTACCCAGGGGTCTGTCGTGATGGAGGCCCACTGGGAATAGAAAGGGAAGAGTCTGTTCAGGAATGGGGGTCTGTGCTGATCCTGTATTTGGGTCTTTGCTCGACGCCCTCGTAGTTCCCATCAAAACCGTCATCCTTGATTACTGGAGTGACGACGGTTGGACCTTGATGCCCTACTTGGTGTGTTCGGCCTGCCTCTCGGGTTTCTACCCCTCTCCCTATCTCTCTGCCTGTTTGGCCTACTGGTGAACGGCTGCCGTCGAGCTGACACTGGTGGGAAGGGGGCATGATTGGGACGTCTTGACGGGCCCAGAGACTCCAGCCCCAGCGATCAGAGGGTTGCGGTAGAGTCTTTTAGCCCATGTAATTTTGCGTCTGTTTGGTCAGAAAAGAGCGCTGTCCCATCAAAAGGCAGGTCCTGAATGGATTGTTGAACCAGTGGAGGGAGGCCCGAAGCCTGTAGCCATGCTACCCTACGTAAGGTGATTGCGGAGGCTATTGTTCTGCCCGCTGAATCAGCTGCATCCCATGACGCCTGTAGGGCTGCTCTCACCGCTGTCGCACCTTCTTCCAAAATGGTGTTGAGATCTAAGCGGTGGTCTGGTGGCAGGTGCTGCGCAAAACGCCTTAGGGAGTCCCAAACGTTATAGTTATACCTGCCCAGGAGAGCTTGATGATTGGCTACCCGTAGCTGCATCGTTGCTGAAGAATAGAATTTCTTGCCGGATGCATCCAAAGCCTTTGCTTCTCTACTTTTTGGGGTAGAGGCCAGCTGACCCAATCACTGCATCTACCACCAGAGACAAAGGAGTGGGGTGTGCGTACAAGCACTGGCATTAGACGCCGGCACATAGTATTTCTTCTCTGTGCCCTTCGAGGTAGGGGCCACCAAAGACGGTGTTAGCCACAACAAGCGAATGATCTGGAGAACACCCTTGTGGATGGGAAGGGCCAGCCTGGTAGATGCCGTGGCCGATAGAACATTGAATAATGGGTCTGAGGACTCTTTTACCTCCTCCACTTCTAAGCCCAAATTGGACGCCAACCTGCGGAGCAAATCCTGGTATGCCTTGAAATCATCCGCTGGTGCAGGGGAGGTACCATGTGACCCCCCAGCCAATAAGATGGATGGAGATCATTGCGTCATGGCCGGAGAGGATTGACACTCCAACCTGTCAGAGGCATCTTGTGACAGTGATCTGCGACCCCTGGTCTGCTCCACTCGCAAGCTATTGCATTGCTGGGTCTCCTGTGGCAGCACCCATGGCATCCAGTAGGGCCAGTTAGATGGCCAGTATTGGGAAGGAGGTCCCGTTATGGGTGGCTGGACCTGCCCGGAGGAAAGCTGGGAGGTCTTCTGCCCTTCAGTTCCATCCTCTGAGGACACCAGAGTGTGAGAGGGGGAGCGTGAGGTCCAAGAGGAGGAGCTAGAAGGCTTCCTCCTCCGTTGTCTCTTGGCCTGGCAAGACGACCTGTCTCTGTGCCTCGCGTTGCGGTGCCGGGGAGGGGGAAGCTGAGTGGGGGTGTCCCCTCTTGTCCCCCACTGTTTCTCGGTGCCACTGGTGCCGATGGCCTGAGCGATTGCCGCATCCACGGTTGCTGCCTGGGGCCGGGGACTGAGCAGGTGCTGCTCGTGCCCAGTCCAGCTGTGGCACGTCCCTCCCCTGCTGCGGGGAGTCTTGGGGCGTTATCCAAGCCGACTCCAAGGGCGGGGCTGAGTGTGGTGCTGTGCCGCGCCAAGCCGGTGAACTCAAGGCGGGCTTCCCTCGAGATGACAGGCGAGATGGGACTGGAACCAGAGAATGTAAATTCCTAAGCGCCCTGGCCACCTCATATGCTTCGGGGGTCAAGGGGGCCGGTGGGACCGGGGATCTTGATTCTCCCGGGGGTGAAGGAGCATCTCTGTGTGTGCCTTTGGCGCGCTCCTGCCCTTCACAGGTTTGCTCAGGCACCGCTGGTGCGGCCGGTGCAGAGCGGCATCGTGGCATTGCCAGGCTTGCCAGTGCCGGGGCCCCTGATTGGCCCGAAGTTGTTTCCTCCACCGAGGTCGAGCCTAGCGCCGGGGCTGGGTGCGGCGATTCCCTCGCAGGAGCCAGCGCTGCTTCCATCAGTAGCGCCTTAAGCCAGATGTCCCGGTCCTTTTTTGTTCTGGCCTTAAAAGCCTTACAGATTTTACACCGCTGCAGGCGGTGAGATTCCCCCAAGCACCTCAAGCATCGGTCGTGTGGGTCACAGACCAAGAAGAGTTTGCTGCAGGAGGCACAAGGCTTAAAGCCTGGAGATCGGGGCATAGCACCAGTAGGAAAAAAACCTTTGAAGTCTCTTTAGCTGTTCCCGGTGTCCGACACTAGTGGTGGAAAGAAGGAAACTGACCGCATGCCGAACCAGCAGCATATTTAACAGGGATGGAATGCGCGCCACTCCAGGGGGTGTCACTGCTGGTCCCACAAGAGCGGGCTGGGAAAAGCTTCTGGTGTTCGAGCATGCTGGCGAATACAAACTCTAGGTGGAATGTATGTGAGCAGCTGCTCAAAGAAGAACTTTTCTTAGCTGACTTCAGAGCTGGCAAGTGTTCCTTTTCAGCGTGCATCTTATCCGGATACTTCTTCAGCACTGGGGATGTTGAATGGTGCTGGGAGGACACCAACCTGTACTGACTCTGTCAGAAGGGCCTTCAGAGTAATGTCGTGGTCCTTCTTGTCCAGGTGAAATTACAGACCTTCCACTTTCCTCAAATGTGAGCTTCCCTGCAAGCCACTTAAACAGCTCTGGTGCAGGTCACTCAGCAGCACAGACTTTTTGCATGAAGCACAGGTTTTAAACCTCCAGGACTGAGGCATGCCCCAAGCCTGGGAACAACGCGCAAATTAACTTCTAAGTATAAAACAACAACTACTTCCCCTTGAACAAACAGATACATCCACCAGGCTACCAGCACTTGAGAGAGCAAGAGAGTTTCAGCATCATGACAGGCAGTAAGAGGCAACTGGAAAGGAGGGGAGCCAGGACTGCCCTATATACTAGTGCATACACACACCGCTGCAGAGAGTGCTAGAGCCGGTTCTACAGATAGCACTAGGGGAAACATTTCTGGCACCAGTGCATGTGGCACAGACACGACTAACTGAGAACAGACATGAGCAAGCACTTGAAGAACAACATTACTTCATATTACCAAAACCAAGAACATGCATGATGCTGGATAAGACAGCAGCTGATAAGCTATGCAATTAAATCATAGAATCATAGAATCATAGGGTTGGAAGGGACCCCACGAGGTCATCTAGTCCAACCCCCTGCCAAAAAAAAGCAGGACCACTCCCATTAGATCATCCCAGTCAGTGTTTTGTCCAGCTGGGACTTGAACACCTCCAGAGATGGAGATTCCACCACCTCCCTAGGCAGCTTATTCCAATGCTTCACCACTCGCCTAGTAAGGAAGTTTTTCCTAATATCCAGCCTGGACCGCCCCAGCTGTAACTTGAAACCATTGGCTCTTGTTCTGCCCTCTGTTACTACCGAGAACAGTCGAGCTCCCTCCTCCTTGGAGCAACCCTTCAAGTAGTTGAAGGTTGCTATCAAATCCCCCCTCAGTCTTCTCTTCTGCAGGCTAAATAAGCCTAGTTCCTTCAGTCTTTCTTCATAGGGCTTGTGCTCCAGCCCTTTGATCATTTTGGTTGCCCTCCTCTGGACTCTCTCTAATTTGTCCATGTCCTTTTTGTAGTGGGGAGCCCAAAACTGGACACAGTATTCCAGATGTGGCCTCACTAGTGCAGAATAGAGGGGAACGATCACATCCCTTGATCTGCTGGTAACACTTCTTCTGATGCAGATATAAGCCATGTTGCAAACAGTCCCCATTATGGAAAAGCCGAGGGAGTTTGGGCTGAGACAACTGGGCCACAAGACACAACAAGATGCAAGATAAATTTGTCAGACAGGCAAGAACTAGCAGTCACAAACTGAAGGAAGACATAAGTATGGTTGGCTTCATCTTTGAGGACACACTTGACAAGAATGCTTGGAGAGGACAAACAAGAGGTTCTACTTCCAAATGACAAGACAAGGTGAAGGGAAAAAAGACTAGTTATAGCCAAATAACCTTCACCTCTTCTTTGGAAAATTATCCCTAACCTGTGTTTGCTCAGTAGTAGACTAGAACAGCACAAATGTATTATGACAATATATTTAAGTTGCAATAGAAAATACAAATTTAGGAAGACAGAACATGGAAAGCATACTCTTGTGCTAAAGTGAGTATACTTCACAACAGTGAAATATGTCTGAAATCCTTAATCCTTTTATTTCTCTGTTCTCTTAACAGCTGGTCTAAGGCAACTTAACTTCTTTTGCTCACCAGTCCCTACCCATGGTGTCAGTTAAGTCACAGGGATGAAATTCACTTTTTCTCTGTGGCCAAATTTTAAAACTTTCCTCTTTTATATCTATTAACATCTTTGCACAGAACATTTTCTCCATCAATGGCAGGTAATAAATTTCACTGTCAAGGAAGTTTGACACTCCTTATTTAAGAGATGCTTCTCATCTCTACTGGCCCACAAGACAAAACTTCTGATTTGAAAATAGTACCTTAATTTAATAATTCCTCATATTTTTATTTCAACACCAATAAATATTTATTAAATTAAGTTTCATAAGGCAGAAGAAAACCCCCTCCTCTACTGGAGGCCATGCTTCAGAAATACCAGCTTGCCACACTTACTTATGGTCACCTTTGAAACAGCAGGAAGTAACATCAATTCCATACCAACTTCCTAACTAAAGGAGGACACAATACACATCAGTAAAAGAGCTTTAGCATTTTCAAAGAATAAAAATAGATAAAGCTTCATCATGCATTCTGCTCAAGTCCTTAGGGCACTTAGAGTGAAATAGGAGCAAAAAAGGGGAAGAAACAAGTTGCAGGGACAAGAAATAAATGAAGCACTGATCCAGTTTAGTTTATGTCCTTCTGTATTTTATCAAAGTCATTCTGATTTAACCCTGCTAGTAAATGTTGATGAGGCAGAAATCCCTGTGAGGACATGCTCTATCTGTTGAAGTTCAGGTATTTTTGAGCTGGCTTCCATCTTTGATAGATGATAATACCAGTGCTTTTAGGCATAATATTTCAAAGTCTGTCACTCAAACAAAACTGAGAATTATTGTGCTCAGACAAGTTGAAAAATTCATTCAATGAGCAAGATTAAAACTAGCAGTTGACAGTGAGTCATGCTGTTCTGCTAAATTAAGGACGTCTTTACTGTACTGGTTTTCCCTCCATTTTCATGCAGTTATGCAACAAACATACAATAAAACTGGAGGGGAGACGACGAGAACTGACATCATTCTCTTCAAATCTCATTTGTCAGTTATTTTCATGGACAGGTCATTAAAGTTTTTAGTAAGAGCAAGGTGAAACTTTTACCATCAATAGAGAAAACAGCAGCACTTTCTGCTGCAATTATTGCTGACTATGCTACTATACTCCAGATTATGTCTGTATTCAGTTGTGCACTTTGTTTTTGCAGCAGGCCTGTTCTAAACAGGAATTCTTTTTTAAACTGACTACAAGGAAGAAGTTTATAATGGATTTACATGGGTGCGAAAAGTAAAAATACAGAAGTCAAATTAAAATGCACCATGTAATTAAATTAGTTTTACGGCAACTTTACAGGGCTAGAGAATACCATTTCTCAATAAAAGATATCAAAACCATGTTTTATCAAAGCATCTATTAATCAGGCCCTCGAATCTCATTTGCAAAATATACTCTTATGCTCAAGTTTATGTTTAATTATGGGCCACTACAAAATAAACCCATTCAATGTCCCTTGCCAAGTCTCTGTTCTAAAATTAATTCTTTCTATGACCCCAGGAGGGCACCCTAAGTTTTAAATTTATACCCAATATTCAGTACTTATAACCATAAAGGAAAGTACATACATTTTAGTTGCTTACCTAATGTCCAAGCAAAATAATATTTGGGTCTGGCAGCCATCAGAGACACGTACAGATAGATAATCCTCACAGGCAAAGATGCTGTAGCTCTGAAGTGATCATCAATGTTGTATTCCACTGGCAAAGTTTTTGTGATAGTCATATGAAACAATAGGGAGAGCCCACAGATTAAGAGTTTCTGTGCCACAGCTGTCTGAAAAGTGCAATATAGGAGAGTTTGTGAGCATCATCCTTTGTATCAAGCTTCTCGAAACAAAAGTAATGTTCCCTAAGTAGGCATACAAATGCATGTCAGTTCTGGCTAAATATGTGCTACCAACATTAAAGCTGGTAACATTTATAGGCAAAAGGGATTTTGTAGCATTTATAAGCTAAAGCCGTAAAAGAAAATATTTCTCCCTGGCTTATGCTGGGATCATCTCTTCTAAAGTGAGAATTGTTAAAGCTAAATTTCAACAGCAACAAAAGCCCCTGAAAAACCCCTTGAATAAATGATAACCATCTTCATCCGTCAGTTTTTCATAATGGTGTCAAGAATTATCTAAACAGATATAAAAACCAATATTTCATTATCAACAGCATCAATATACTATAGGTTATTTGAGGTTACTGCAGCTTTTTCACAGAACCAACAGACACCGGCAAAGAGTCCCCTCCTCCACTAAGATACAGCACTCAAACATCACTTGGAGTTCATTCAAGCCTGTAATACTAGCATCCCCTTGTTTTCAAGTCCTTTTCAATAACTTTTAGCAAGCCAAGATGTACAAATGTTGCCTAAGTCAACATATTAAGCACGTCTGTTGAGGATGTTTGCATTACATCTTGGCTTACATACAGGATTTGCTATGTTGAAGCTGAAACAATTTCTAAATTTATTTAACTGTGATACAATGGAATTCTTCACTCTGGCTTTATGAGGTCTTGTCTTCCAGCTAGGCGGAGCAAGGCAAAAGAAGGTCAAGTAAGTCACCCAAGGAAACAGAGGTTCTAGCCAAGTACCCTTCAAAGCTCCCTTCTCTGCTCTCCTCTTTTTTAAAAATGCAGATTGGACTCCATTCTAAAAGGCACAGAAGCAGTGACACAACATTTCCTGCCTTAAATATGTAATCTGTATACCTGGGCAAAAAGTTCCACATGATGCGTAAATTGCTCAAGAATCTTTTGTATAGTAAAGAAGCACCTAAAATGTCAATGCACATGGGTTAAAGTAAGCCAGAACGCCCACAAATCTGATGGGCCAGAGTTCCGTAGCACAGATTCCATAACAGAGAAAAATTGGGTGCACACATGCATGAAGGGGGCACAGACAATAAAGGAAGGGGGCCCAGAGATTAGAAAGGTTCCAGTCCCCTCAAGTGATACTTTAACCACTGAATGCACAAATTTATCACTGACAGAGCTGCAATCATTTAGACCAGTGTGCAACACTACACAGGTGTGCTGTCAGGCCTGAGCAGCTGTGCCACAAAATTTTTTGAAAAACTACTCAAAGAGCTCTGGACTGGCTCATTGGCTTGTGAATATTCATGAGTTCATTGCGAAACTATATGGTAGTGTGCCTCAAATTAATGAAAAGTATCAAGGTATGTCACGGCAGAGAAAATGTTGGGAACTGCTGATTTAGACACACTGATTCAAAATTCTCGGAGTTTCTCTCTCAAGATTTTAAGTGAGGCTAAATTATGGATATACGTTTACCATTATAATTCTATTAATATTAAACTTGCCAGGAAAATAACTCAGTGTGGCCTGATCTGGGCTTTAAAAGAGTTAGAACATATAAGAGCTAGCAAGTTGCTTGTTCTCCGCACCCTGCTTCCAACATGCTCCCTTACTTTCAAAGACTGTCCCCCCCCTTTTTTATGTGATTATACACAAAGACATACAACACAAAGTAACTTGTCTACTACCATGACTGAAAATACTTCAGAAAGCACATTAGTGAATTAATCAATGTTGTTTCCCTAGCTTAGGTATTATTGTCTCTTCTTCCCACCTAACCACTGTTCTCCGCTGTGCTCCCCGCCCCCCCCCCGCCCTCTTCAAGTTGTGTACCTGCTTGTGTAGTATGCAGAGCGATAATAAAAGCTTACTATAATCCTTATCTTTCACATGTCAAGAGGCAGCACTTGAGAGAAAGATTTCAGCAAGCTTTATTTTGCTGCCCTAACTGAAATATATTAATAAGAGGCTTGATGATGAATTCATCTCATCCAATACATAATAGTAATGCTGTCCAGGAGACAGAAAGAACTACTGCAATGGATAAAATAGTGGAAACTGTTTAACACATCCAACAGTTTTCCAAAGACAATTCACCCCTTATCTGAAGAAATTCAGTGGTAGGAGATAAGCCACACAGATAACAAGATTTGCGAGCTAATCTTTAGCATAATAGGAAAGCACTATCAGAAGAATTCTTTGCAATTTAGATTTTATTTTCTCTTAGCTACCACATACAGGACGAGTTTTCATTTCTGTTCAATCTAAACTCACAAGTTGAGTTTAAATGTGAGACTGCTCAGCCAGTAACAAGATCATAATGAGGTAAATAAGGGATTGGATAAAATTATGAAGGAAATTATGTATGTCTGATATTAAAAATACTTGAACACTTCATAAAGACACTTATTCTGGGAAAGTGATTTTGAAAAAGATGTGGAGAATAGGGGTGGATGATCAGTTAAACATGAGCTAACAGTGTAATGTTATGGCCAAAAGAGATAATGCAATACTTGGATGCATAAACAGGAGAACGTTGAATATTAGAAGTTATTTTACCTTTGTATTTCTGCACCTTTCTGGTGCAACCACTGCTGGAATACTGCATCCAGTTTTAGTGTCCACAATTTAAAAAAAAATGTTGATAAATTCAGGAGGGTTCAGAGAAGAACAATGAGAATGATTAAAGGATTAAAAAACTTGTCCAGCAGTGAAAGAGTAAAAGGAGTCCTTTCTCTTAAGTTAAATGGAATGAAGGTTAAATGATATTTTGATTACACAGTCTGTAAGTACCTACATGGGAAACAAATATTCAATAATGGGGTCCAATCTAGCTGAGAAAGGTATAAGACAATCCAATGGCTGGAAGTAGAAGCTAGCCAAATTCAATCTGGAAACAAGGCACACATTTTCATCTTAGTAATTAACCAGTGGAACAAATGATCACAACTCCTGGTAAATTTTTAAAGATAAGCTCTAGGTAGGAATTGTTTTAAGGCAATTCTATAGCCTGTGTTATAGAAGAACTCAGACTGGAAGACCACAACAGTCCCTCCTGACCTTACAATCTATGATTTTTAAGAAGAACACAGTTGTCTGCAACAGAAATAATATGGAGTTTCACTTGTTCAGCCTGAGCCCCAGGTGACTGCAGAGACAAACTATAAAACGGATGTGCTGGAGACCTGATGCTCAGATTTGCCTCCCAGTAACCAATCATGTAGGTAAGAGAAGATATGAATCCCCTTCATCTTCCGGTAGCCCACTACCATTTCCTTCCATGCTCTTGGTGAATACTCATCGGGCTGACGACAGACCAAAGGAAGTACTGTGTATCAACAAAGTTGGCCCGCCACTGTAAATCTCAGAAACCTCCTGTAACTTGGCAATACTGCCACATGGCTGTGGATATTCTGGACAGCAAGGGCAGCACAACTGTTGCAATCTAGGGAGGAAAAGATGAATGCTAAGTAACCCATGTGAAATCTCTGAAGACAAAGTCTGGGTCTCAACTACCCCTTGGACATCGTGATCAAAGTACTGTGAGTAAAACCCCCTTCACTGATGTTGAAAGAGGACTTCTTCTATGGTCCCTAGTGAGAGTAAAGTTTGAACTTCTTGAAAGACTACTACTTTGCAAGACGGGTCCCTGAAAAGGAATGGGGTAGGTGGGTGGAAAAACAGATAGAGAGGAATTGGATAGACTATCTCACACACACACTGCTCAGGACACCTGTTGGCCATTGTTATAACTTCCTAACCTCTGAGGAAGGGGAATAATGTATCCTCAACAGTGAAAGACGTAGCAGAATAATCTCCAACGACTATCACTATACACAAAGAAAAAGCCAAATATGCTGCTTCCCCACAGCTGAGTGCAGACAGACTGGTTAATTTTAGTTGGAGTTAGAGAACCTACTTCTCTGTGAGTTCAGCTTCGTTTTTGAAAAGTCATGTCACCTGTAACACTACTGGGTCCACTGGTGTTGTAGTGTCCTATACTGACACCTCTCAGGGCTCTAACATATACCCCCCAACAAATGAAGTATAGCATGGGAGCCTTTAAATGAATGTAAAGTCACATCAGTTTTGTAGGAAAACTGACAATGACTATCAAAAGGGAGATTATCTAAGATCTGCTGGATGTCAGAGGTTATATGCTAGAGTTTTGTAACAAGGAAACTCTCCTTATTGTTATTGGAAAAGCTATCACCCAAGAAGAATCTGCTGCAACAAGCTCAAGACTAGCATGACCACCAAGTAGCCTTTTACCAGGAAAGTTCTAAATTCCTCCCATGCATCTTCCAGCAGCTTGTCAGTAAACTCAGATACACAAAATTCTATTTGGTTAACAACCAGTGCGTGTTGGTAAACTATGCAGCAGGAGAGAGGACACGGATCAGATTTTTTCTATTTAACAAATTAAGTCTTCTGGACTCTTTTTTTAGGAGTTCATTTAATAATTTGGGTTTGTAAGCACCCAGAGGATAATAGGGTCACAAGGATTTGTCAAAAACAAATCTTCCCAAACTCTTAAGTTCTTTTCTGACAGGGTTACTATTGGATACGAGCAGATACGATATCTTGACTTTCACTATGTTATTTCTTGACTTGGCTTTTAATACAGTCCCTCGTGATATTCTCATAGGGAAACTAGGATAATGTGGTCTAAATCACATTATTATAAAGAGGACGCACAACTGGCTAAGAGACCATATGCAAAGAGTCATTACTGATGGCTCACTGTCAAATCAGACAGGTGAATTTAGTTGGGATTCACATGGTTAAGTCCTGGGGCCACTACTATTCAATATTTTCATTTGTGATTTGGATAATGGCGTGAACGGTATTTCTATAAAATTTGCAGATGACCCCAACTGGGAGGGAGGACTGGAAGTCAAAATGACCTTCGCAAATTGGAGAATTGGTATGAACTCAACAAGATGAAATCAGTAAAGGTAAATGTAAAGTGCTTAAGAAGGGAAAAAAAAACAAATGCCCAACGATAAAACGGGGAATAACTAGGAAGAGGGTGATACTGCTGAAAAAGATCTGCAAAATTATAGTGGGTTATCAATTGAATACAAGTTAACAATATGATGCAGCTTCAAAAATTGTTAATATTTTGGTGTGTATTAACAGGAGGCAGTAATTGTCTCTTTGTACTGTGAGAACTCAGCTAGAATACTGTGTCCAATTCTGTGCTCCAGATTTTAGGAAGGATGAGCACAAACTGCAGAGAGCCCTGAAGAGAACAACAGAAATTATAAAAGACTTAGACAACCTGACCTATGAGTAAAGATTTAAAAATTGAGTATGTTCAGTTTTGAGAAAATAAGACTAAGAGGACTTCATGCCAATCTTCGAAGCATCTGAGGAAGTGGGATCTTCTACGAAAGCTCATGCAAAAAATAAATCTGTTCGTCTTAAAGTGCCACACAACTGCTTGCTGTTTTTTTTTTTTTTTTGCTATTAAGAGGACAGGGATAATTTTTTTTCCCATGTCCACTGAAAGCAGGATAATCTATAGTAAGGGACATTTAGATTAGATATTAGGAAAGTTTTCTAACTTTAAGGGTAGGTGAACTCTGGAACAGGCTTGCAAGGGAGACTGTGCAATCCCAATCAATGCAGGTTTCTAAGAACAGGCTGAACAAACACCTGACGGGATAGTCTAAGGTTTACTTGGTCCTGCCTGAGCACAGAGGGCTGGTTGGATAATCTCTTCAAGTCCCTTGCAGCACTACATTTCTATGATTCTAATCATATGTCCTCTCAGTGGTGGCAGGCACAAGGTAGTTTGGGGCAGGATAGGAATAAAAGTTGTTGAAACCTTGCAGTACTGGGAGATGCTATCATTTGTGCATGCACTTAACTAAAGGGGCAAAGGAAGCTGATGCGTGTCATAAGGCCTTTGCTGGTTCTCAAAAGAGCCTAATTCATTGGGTGGACTACTCTCTCAGAACTGCCACCTGGAGAATGTCAAAAAAAAACTTAAAAGAGTGTTCTCTTGTGCAAACTCAACCTGCCTACCCAAAGACTTAGCCATTCTCCTCAGCAGGTCCAATAGGATTTAAATACTCCAGAACTGGAAAGAAGTCCTCTGGGGTCATTGAGTCATGAGGCAAAATGACAAAACCTCAGCAGGTGCCAACAGGTACACTTGTGGTACAACCAACTCCTCTGATTCTCATATGGCTGCTCAGGGGGACCAGTGTCTTTGCAGTTCTCCCCTGTGGGTGGTTCTGGAAGGTGCTTAGCCAAAGAGGCTGGAAACTTTCCTTTTGAATGTGATCAAGAAGTTGGGTCCAGGAAAGACATCAGGGGTTCCAAAGAGGCCATTGAAGTAAAACAAAAGTGACTAAACGGTTATAGGCCTGGATGATTTCTCAGCTATATGAATGGTCCTGCTCCCTGTACCTTAGCTCTCCTTCTGGGGGTGATATGGAAGACTTGTTAGACCAACTGCATCAAGGTGGGATGTCTAAGTAGTGGAGACTCTGAACCTGATGACTCTAAAGAGCCATCTGAACAACAATCAGTAGGCATTGAGGACACCAGTCCTGATGGGTCCATAGACGACCTGATTTATCTGTTTTCCCCATTATGAAGAGTTCAGCATCAGACCTGGTACTGGCACGGTAATCTGTAAATGTGCTCCAAGATATGGAGAATACTGCAGTGAGACTCACTACTGGATAGAGATGGAACAGACTAAATTTTTAAATAGTGGGCAGCAGTCCTGCCGTTTAGCAAATTAATTAAACGTTGCCCTCTGGGGGGAGCTGTGCTGTGCAAGCAAGAGCAGTTGAACTGTGGCTCAGCAAGTGTTTACTTGGGGGAGACCTGCTGGCCTTAACTCATCTCTGCAGAGCAAGAGGCACCCAGCTTATCATCAAGATCAGTATTGATAATTATTTCCTTACTCTCCCATCTGTTCGTTATGTCCCTTGTCTTATATTAGATTTTAAGGTCTTGGTAGCAGGGACCATCTTTCATTATGCATTTATATACCATCTATCTCACTGAGATCCTAAATAAATCTGTTAGTCTTTAAGTGCCACAAGACTCCTTGCTTTTTTTTGCTTTACTAGACTAACACGGCTGCCCCTTTGGAACTTGATCCTTCATTGGGGTCCTTTCATGCTACCCCTATACAAATAAAATTAATTAGTATTTCTCACAAAACTGCTACAGTGATCTTTAAAGACAGAAGTATGGTGGTGGTAAAAATAGACATTTTGCAAAATGAGGAGCCTAGTTAAACTGGATGGTTTCTGGAGGCCAAGAGTATTCGTTAAACACCTCAATCTTCCAATATTCAAATTTATAATCCTTTAAAAAAATTTAAGTACCCAAACCTGAAAGACTGCCATGTGACCTCCTTTCTGTAAGTGACTCAAATTCTTCATTTTGTCAAAGGAAGATTTAAGATTAGACGACTGAAGATATTAGCATATCTGCACAAACATCAGTAGTGGTTCACATCAGCTTTTGCACTTTCAGGTGCTGATGGTAACATCCTGATGGGAACGGCGAGGAGAGGGAGCATTAAGAGAACGTGGTTAGTGATTTTGCACATCTCAGAACTTTGTGAGAGAATTGTCTCAGATGAGATTTTAGAGCAAGAGTACGGAATGACAACAATTAAATAAACCAGTTGGATAACTGAGCAGAAAAGCAGTTGGAGTCAGCAAGGTTTCTTCCTCAAGGGTTGGTGTCTATCAAGAAAATAAATTATCGCAAAGCAAGCAAGGAAAACAACCTTTTTAATGTTCAACTCCATCCTGAAACTTCTCAGTGAGGAGCCTTAATTTCCCAAAAGTTTTCTTCCATTTGTCTCCCATTCAGCCACTCTTCTAGTCCTTCCCCTGAGTTTCTGTTCAAGGGAGGGGAAAAAGCTGAACTGCATTAATCCCTTGTTCTCTAGGGATGGGAACAGGCTGAATTTTCAAAAATTATTCACAAGTTATATCTGTAACTTGCATACTAAAACACCTAATCTGTACACACAAACCTTTTATTTGCATGTGCCCATGGTCAGTGCAAATATGTGCCTGCATTTATATTCACAAAAACACACAGAGTTGTGATCACTTAACTTTGAAAATCCAATCCATAACTGAAAAAGAGGCATTCACTCTTTACAGTAAGAGACAGTAGCTGTAATTTATTAATTTGTAACACTATTACTCCCTTACTTTTTTTTTTTGTTTGTTTTTTACTGTTCTTCATTTGCGATCTCCAAGTACTCTCACAACATTAAATATGCTTCAACAGCCTTCTGAGCTAAGTAACCTTACTTCTCAAGTTGAATCCATATTTTTCTCTACAACAGGTTAGACTCAGTCTTCCCTAGTCTAAATAATACATACTTCTTAGCTCTATGGACATTTTTAACTTTTCTTTTTTGGATGAATGGGGGGTCCTTGTCATACAAGAAAGTGTAGTGAAAGCAAAAGTTCCTGTTTCAAGAAGTGACTAATAGGTAGTGGATGCTGTTTGATGACAAGTGTAGAAAACAAGAGAAGTTTTATCAGGAATTGAGTTCTCAAAAACCAAACCATACAATTATAAAGCTGAAGTTTTTGGTCTACAACTGTGAGAAAATAATGTGTTTAAATATTTTATATATTTTTCACTGTGTATATTTTAGGATAAATGTCTAGGTAAGGTGATAATTAATGAGTTGGTTTCAGAATTAGATTGTTTTTGTTCAATATGCTGCTTTTTGTTCATTACTTTTCTTATGCATTATTTGTATGACGGTAAATCCCACAGATCCCCAGTCAGGTGCAGTGACACATTATACTAGGCACTTTACAAACACAGGAGACAGTCTCTGTCTCTAACAGAATCCAAAGTTAAATCAGAGCTTAAAATAGGTTTTGAACTAGTTTATGTGAGAAGGATATTAACCCTCACCCAAAGTCACAAAAGCTGCAGCTTAATGTGCTACATAAATATACTTTTGAAAACTGTGAATTCACTTAAGAGTATCAGAATGACCAGTTCATATTTTCAAGGTAGTCTATCAAAGCATATAACACATAATATGATTTCTAAAAGTTGTATTTCAGACGTAGAGAAGGGGTGATAAGATGGTACTATTAGTTTCTGCCATTTAAAGATGTTTAAGTCACATTTTCCACTTTAAAATGTCTGGACTTAACAGGAAAGCTGCTTTTACAGAATAAATCAGAAATATATTTCTCTAAAAATACTTTTCTGAGCTATTTGTTACCTAAACACAGATCAGTTTAAGAGACAACAGTTTAAATGTCAGACATTGCCATAACTTCATAGTCATTAAACAATACTTAAGAGGTCGAGATCATATCTGAAAGATGTTTAGTCAATGCAATTCACTGACTATGGTTTCTTAGTTGTTGCTGCTGATGTCTACAAAATTTCAGCAAAAAAAAACCCAAGGAGTCGTGTGGCACTTTAAGACTAACAGATTTATTTTTTGCATGAGCTTTCGTGGGAGAAAATCCCACTTCGTCAGATGCTTCGAAGTGGGATTTTCTCCCACAAAAGCTCATGCGAAAAATAAATCTGTTAGTCTTAAAGTGCCACACGACACCTTGGTTTTTTTGCTGGACTAGACTAACACAGCTATCCCTTTGGAAATTTACAAAATTTCAGCGTGCTCTGATCTTCAGTGCTCCAGTAACTGGCTCATGAAATAACAGACCAAATAAACAGGACCCCACAATTCTATTTCATTACTAAATTTGGAAAAATGAGATTACCAAGCCTGACAAAAAATTCTTTTGGGCAAATCTTGAGAGCCTTTATTGAGCCCCTAGGGCCCAAGTCAAAGCCACTAAAATCTATGGGAAGACCCCCGTTGATTTCAATAAGTTTTAGATCAGGCTTTAAGCAATTAAAACTTCCTGGTAACTTCTGCCCTTCTATTGGAATTAATTCTTTAGAAAATCTGCTTGGCTGACATACAAACAAAATTAATTCGGTAAACTAGTAAACTATAACAAACCTTGCTACATTTAAGATTATTTAGCAGTTAGTTAAAATCTGAAGGCAATTAGCAAGAGTTTCAACACCTAAAGATAATCTAAGAAGCAGAGGGACTTGTTCCACAGGAATCTCGTATTTTAAGGACAGCTAAAATCTATAAGAAAAATAAACTTACGAAGATAGATATTAATTTCTGACTGTTGACACCACTTTGAGCACCAACAAATGATAGCTTGTAAAAAGGCATAATAGGAGGGAGATATGAAATAAATCATTTTAAAATGTTGACTAAATTCAGTTAACATGCAATCAACACAGTAAAATGCTAGACTAGAAGAATCATGTCATGCATGTAACACACAATATACAGAGGAGGCTGGCATGAACATTTAATGTTACTGAAATAAAATTTGACAAGAAAAAGCTTGTAGAAAATTTAGCTGAAAGATTATTTCATTTAAGACATTAACATTTGCTGATCCTCATTAACTTTCTTATTTTAATGAATTGCCTAATGATTCATTTTTCTTTAAAAGATAAAATTAACATGAGAATCTCAGAAAATAACTTTAGATGAGCTTTTATTACGGTGACAGGATTGGAACATAAGTCATAAGAAAATAGTCAAGGTTGTAATTGATCCAGCAAATGCAGTAAACAAATATACAATCCATTCCCCCTTATCTCCCCAAACACGCAATACTCACTGGTGTTATAAAATGCAGCCAGATTTGTCTAACACCAGTTGGGAAGTCAAATATCAGGAGCACAAACAGCTTCTTTTAATTTCAATGTCAAAAAGCTAATGCAGCATAAATTACAAAACAAATTAAATAAAAAAATTCAGGCATTGTATGAGCAACACAATTTAAGGCAGGCTTTGACAAAGCTATGTTTCTGGTTACCATGGTGACCAGTTTTAGTAGCCTGTTGCCTAGCTCCACTGCAGAAATGTAATGGAGGAGTGCCCTCTGACGACCAAAAGTAAAATTGCCAGCGCCTAGCTATGAGCCAATTTTGTCCACCCTTGTTTTAAGGGAAATGGCTTACCTGCAGGGAGAGTATTTTGAAGGTAGAATCATTTATAGATTCACACATATACTGAGCTTGTGAATCTTCAGATGCTTGAGAGCTTTCTAGCAAGCTTATATGGTAAAAGTTTAGTACTGCTCAAAGGTGTATATTCAAACATCTACTTCAGGAAAGCACAGAGATGGCACCCTTACTTCCCAACTATTGGCTCAGAAATAAAATTTAAAATTAAGCAGGAAAAAACTAAATTGGAAAGGGATTATGGAGCTCCAGTTCTCTCATGGTAACTTAATTCTGTTAATCATTTAAGGTAATAACTGAATCTTGCACTAAAATTCAAATGTGTACATACACATATAGTCAAATGAGTTATAGTGTAGGAGGATATAAAATATGTTCAGCATCCTTAATGAGAAAGTGATCTATTTTTAAAAATGACAATGTAAAAAACATCAGTAGTCTCTGGTCTTAACTCAAATACTATGTGCATCTTTTGGAATAAATGATCAACAGGTTTTTCACCAATACCTGCTTGAGCCCCTCCTCTGATAAGATTACAATTAAAATTAGAATACCCTAAAGGGTATGGTTTCTGGTTTCAGTGTATTATGATAATAAGATACAAGTCTGCCACTGGTATTGTATCTGTACAACAAACTGTTTACTTGTCCTTTATAGGACTAAAGAAAAAAAACCTGAAAAACTTTCTAAAAAAACATTAAAATTGTCTTTCCCCTAAGAAAGACCTGATTAGAGATGCTTGTGGCGTGTAAACACGTAATATCAAAAACTGAACTACAGAAAGGAGCTAACAAAAAAGTGTAAGAGGTATTATAAATCTCCCATTTAATTTCTATGGATAAAACACATGCAGTTTTACCCAATATTTCCCACTCATGTTTAAAAGCAGCTCAGGCACACTAATGCCCTTGAAGGCAGTGCACATGAACTGCTTCATCTCAAAATGGTATTTTACCATATAAGCTTATTAGACAGCACCACAAAACCCAGCAGTAGGAATCTATGGACAATACCTACCTTCCAGGAAAAAGACACTGATCCCCCCCTTTTTTTAAAGCAGAGAACTGTACCAGTGATGAATGACCTCCAGATACAGCTGAGAAGTTATGCCTGTAAATGAATAATGCAAACCAAGCTTTTCATGCAATGACTATATAAACAGCAGCACTGCAAAACCATAGATCTTACATTTGGAGAGGGATCCGTTTGTTCATATTTTATATCTTCTTTCCCATTTGCTTCAGACTGTGTCAGTTGGTATGATCTGCCTTCAATGAAAGTAATATAGTCTTTATAAGAGCATAACGGGCCTGCCAGGATACCCATGAAATTACAGTTGTAACTTAAATACTCCAGTAGACTTGGCATGCGTCTGTAATTCAAAGACAAGCAACTTGTGAGATGTGAGATCTACAAAAGTCAACTGCAGGAATAATCATTTCTTGATGACTTATTCTCATTCCCATTAAAACATGTACAGTGAAGTTGTCTAGCTAGATTTTATAACTGCCCTTTAAATATACCTGGATATTTCTTCATCAGCATGTACTGACTGTTTCTAATATTGACTTGCATACCCACAGAAACTCTCTCCTTACTCAAAGTTAAAAATCATTCCACCAGTTTTTGCATAGCTCTCCCCACTATGATCTGTGGGAAACACTTGCTGGAAAATCGGAAGTGTAACACTGCACCTAGATAAAGGACTCTTGTCGATCTGAACTCAAAATTTGTCTGTAGGGTACTATCAACTAAAGGTCACTGGAATGAGAGTATGAAGGATCCTTGAGGTAGCACAAGTTTCATAAATACAGCATGTATATGTATGTGTGTACATGAGCACACATAGAAAGACACACACACACACACACACACACACACCCCTTCAGCACCACCTTAAGTACAAAAATAAAGTCAAAGAAATATACTTTAAAAAAAAATCAGAGCAGCTTTGATTGTCTATCAAAAATGTGGTAAAATTCCTGAAATAGAGTTCCAAATGGTTTATCTTGTGGAAGTGACATGAAGAATGGGGTGGGGCAGGGAGGAGAGAGAGAATGAAGAAGTATATTTTCTAGCTTCATGTCCTAATAGTAGTGCCAAAAAGATATTTAAACAAATGAGAATTGTCTGTAAAGACCACTAGGATTTCTTTTAGAATGGACATAGTTACAAGCATAAAGCTCAACACCCCAAATAAATTAAATGTCCATCTCATGCTGTAAGATGGTATTTATTTCTCCCAATTTTTTAAAAGGAGAAGCACTCAAATTTTCACTGGCCATCACTGAAGCACTCTAAGTAACGATAAAATTAGAGTAATTAAAAAAAAATTGCAATTTCCCTTATTCGGTTTTTGAAATGTACACCAACCTTACTTTCTGCAAGAACTGCTAATGTTATCTTTGAGTAACTCTAAGAGTGCTGAGAATGACTTCTATTCCATACTCAAGTCATTTTGAACACTACAGTTGAATCAGGACTCAAATTCATGACAACAGGAAGCCTACAATCAAAGCATTGAAACTAATCAATGTTCTAGTTCATACTTTCTGAATACGCTTCATCAGTATGATTTTTCCAGTGTATTAAACATTGGAGTATGTTGATTTCTTGGTCTCCTAGACTAGTTGAAGTCACAGTAGTACCCCTTTTATTGAGACTTAAATTGAATTCCATATTTCATTCACTTCACAAACTCACAAAAATCTATGTATTTCTGAATTATTCTACAGCAAACATGGTACAGCTATCACCAAAAGAGTTAAAATACCTCCCTTATCCAAAATGAGACAAACTGATGTTACCCACAGTTCAGTTTCCCTCAGAAATCAGTGATCAAATTTGCCAAACAAAATTTTACAGCTGCTATTGTTTTATTATGCCACAGAAAAGTAATCAACTCAAATTCCCTTAGTGTATAACTCAAGAGTTGGAGTGGCCAGCAGATGAAAACAGAGAACTCTGAAGCGTTTAAACATAGTGTAGCTGTAGCAGGAAGGCACATCCCCACCCCTTGGAGATAGACCAGAGCGTTCTGCCTGACTACAGGGGGCAGGGCAAGAAGCGGCCTGTCAATCAGGCTGGAAGCGGAGGGGCGGGATAGGAAGTATAAAAAGGGAGGCAGCCAGCTCTGTTCAGCGCAAGCTGCTGAAAGGGAAGGATGCGCCTCGGCTCGCTCCTGACCCTGGGCTGCCCTGTGGAGAAGCCGGGCTCTGGCCACCAGATCCAGGTCTGGACATCTGGTGGGGGCTGCCTGCGACCAGGGACTGGGAGCTGCCGCCCAGATCCGGATCCACCACAGATCCGCATGGGAGTTGCTGACAGAGGGGCAGGCAGGAGCTCCCGAGCTATTCCCAGCCAGGGTCCCCGAAGCTCTGCCTCCCCCTGCAACTTGGAGGAGCTGCCCTTTGCTGCTGAGGGTCCCGAGCCTCTGCCCAACTCATGCGACCTGGAGGAGTTACCTTCTGAAAAGGAACCTGACGGACTCCCTGACCTGCTGCCGCCTGATGAGGTGGAAGGGTTCCATAATCTTCCTCTGCGTGACTACCCTGAGGAACTGATGGACGAGGTACAGCTGGAGCACGAGTCTAGGGGTGGCCCAGGGGAGTGTGGGTCAACCCTCGGCAGGGAGCTACATCCCAGGGGCAGCATGTTGCAGCAAGTACCCAGCTTACTCCTGCACTAATGCCTCAGGCCTCATAGGGCCCACTTCGGGGTTGGTGTGTTGCAGTGGGGACCCAGCTGACCCCTGCACCAAGGCCCCAGGCCCACCTCAGGGTTGGAGTGTTGCAGCCAGGACCTCGCTGACCCCAGCCCGGAGACCTCAGCCCTTGTCGGGGACCTCGGCTGGGACACAGTGGAGCTGTGCGACCCCACACCCTCGCGGATTCCTAGCCCTGCTTCCGTGCTGCCTCGCAGGCCACAAACCCGAGAGGCAGCATTGCTACTTCCCTCCTCACTCTAGAAACTGAGACTGTGGACCTGTAGGCCCTATAGTGGACCTGAGACTGAAACTGTTGCCCTGCCAAGGGGCTAAAGACTTGGTGGTCCCACCCTGCGAAGGGCTGGGAAACTGAAACAGCCACCCCTCCCCCTCGGAAGGTTGGGCAGCTTGCTTACAGTAGCGTACTCTTCTTTCGCAGATATTAGCCAGCTGGGGGCAGATGTAAGGCAACTGGAGTAAATTGTGACAATTTACAGCAGCTGAGGATCTGCCCCCCCATCTCAATCTCAGAAGAAGTCCAAGAAAGAGTAAACTGTACTATCCTGTTACTTTCCAGAGAGGTAGACATGTTAGTCTATGTACAGCAAAAACAATGAGTCCTGTGGCACCTTAAAGACTAAAAAATTTCTTCAGGTATAAGCTTTCTCCAACCCACTTCATCACATGCATGAAGTGGAAACTACAGTGTACAGTATGGAAGGAAAGTGTTAGCAAAGTCAATTCAGTTAAGGTAGATGAGGCCCATTCACACCAGCTGATTAGAAGGTGAGAATGTGCAAAAAGGGATAATTACTTTTTGTAACGTGTGAACCATTCCCTCTTCAGACCCAATCTTATTGTGTCAAGTTTGCAAATCTGTTCCAGCCCTCCAGTTTCATGCTGAAGTCTGTTTCTGAAGTTCTTTTGTTGAAGTATGGTAACTTTTAAGTCTGCTACTGAGTGTCCAGAGAGACTGAAGTGTTCTCATATTGGTTTATAGATGTTGCCAACTTTGATGGCCGATTTGTGTCCATTTATTCTTTTGTGTAATGACAGTCCAGTATGGCCAATGTACATGGCAGAAGGGCATTGCTGGCACATGATGGCATATACCATATTCATAGATGGGCAGGTGAAGGAACTAACAAAGTGGGTTGGAACCACCAAACGCTTATGCCCAAAGAAACTGGTTAGTCTTCAAGGTGCCACAGGACTCTCGTTTTTCTTCTGTTACTGTTCTTCGAGACATGTTGTACCCATTTATCCTACTGTTAGCATGTGTGCAACCCAAACACAGTCACTGGAAAATTCTCCCTTAATAGTGCCCGCTGGTGAGGCTCAGGTGCCCCCTGATGCCGCGTGTTCATGGTGCTGGGATAAAGATCCAGCCTACCCCAGACACCCTCAACTCCCAGCCAACTCTGACATAGAGGCGTAGGAGTACAAGTCATGGAATGGACAAGAGTAATACATCATCTTAAAGAACAACAGTTATAAAAAGGTTAGTAACAGTTTCTTCTTCAAGTGCTTGCACATCTTCATTCCACTGCAGGTAACTCCCAAGGAAGTGGGATCGGAGTTCATAGACATGCTGACTACAAAACAACTCAACCAAATCTTGCATCATTCCTATACTACTCATTGATGGCACAGTGACAACCAAGTTGCTCTTCTGCAAACTTCCTCAAAAGGGAGTTAAGCTAGAGGCATAGGTCTCAGGGATTCTGGGGCCCGAGGCAAAAGTCAAGGATGTCTCCGCTCCTCCCATGCAGCGAGCAGGAGCCCATCCTTGACATTTGCCACATGTGTCCGCCTTGCTGGGACCCCTGCCAGCCCATCAGATGTCTCGCTGACCTCCTATGCCCCCTGGAACCTCTCAGCTCTGCTGCTGGCCCCACAAACTGCCTGCAGCCCCCTGCCCCCTGCTAGGTGTTGCTGGAGCCCCCTCCAACCTCCCAGTCCCCTGCCAGGGTGGCCACCAGGTTCCCCAACCCCTTCGCTGGGACCACCCAGTTCTTCCACTTGCCCCCTCCCCCACGCCACCTGACTTCACTAGGACCACTGCCACCAGTTCCACGGCCTCCTCCATCAGGTCCGCCATCAGATCCCCAGTCCCCCTGCCAGGCTTTGCAGGGCCCCTGCCAGATCCCCGGTCCCCCATCTTGCCTCACTCAGGCCCTTGCCAGCCTCCCAGTGCCCTTGAACCCTCTGCCAGGCTTTGCTCCCCTGCAGCTGGAGGTCTGGATCCCTGGCAGGCCTTGCTGGGGCCCCTGCCAGCCTCCTGGCCCTGTGCCAGGGCTGCCGCTGGGTCTCCAACCCCACCACCAGGTCCTTTGGCCCTCCAGCAGGCCTCACCATTCTACCGCCGGGTCCTTACCTCCCCACTGCAGGGCTCTAGGCAGCTGCCTGCGCTGCCTACCCACTAAGACCACCTATGGCTAGGAGTGCCACTGATGATGCTTGCACTCTCATAGAGTAGACAGTCAGGAGAGCTGGTGGTGGAACACATGCCTGCTAGTAACACGTTAATAATGCACAATGTAATTCCAGATGAAATCACGTGAACAGAGACAGGAAGACCTCTCATCCTGTTATGAACTGGCTGGATTTACTGAATGGTTTGGTCCTTTCTGTGCATAATGCTAGGGGCACATTTAACGTCCAACGAGCGAAACCTCTGTTCTTCAATATTTGCAAGTGGTTTCACATAGAAAGTGGGCAGGAAGATTGCCTAGTTGTTATAAAACTGTGAAACCACATTCAGGAGGAAGACAGGGTGAACATGCAGCTGCATGTGACAGGGCAACTGACCACACTGGCAAAGAAAGGCATAACAAAGTCACAGATAGGTTGTGTGGGAAGTAGCCAATAGGAAAAGGACTGTGAGCAACAGCCAATCAGGGCTCAGCAGGCACACAGAAAAAGAATGTCAAGGCACAGCAGACCAAACACATCCTGGAGACTGAGGGATGGCTGTGTCTCCTGCACAATGAAAGGCCTGTAGCACCTGATCAGAGCTACTGCTGGCACGGAGCAGAGGAGCTAAAGGATCTTCTGGTAGACTGATGAAAGTGGATAGTGGCAGGCCCTGAGAGCAGGTGAAAAAACAGTTAACAGCCCAGGGTGACAGCAGGAGGAAGTGACTACAGGTGCCACTGAAAAAGTGGTGGGATGATATGCTGTTGTTCCCATAGGGAAAGTGGCTGGACTATCAAGGAACCAAACTTTTCCCCAGAACGGGGGAAAAATACAGATTGGGATGCAGTCAGTATGTTGAGTCAGAGAGAGGATGCTGCAGTTCTGGACAGCTGAAGGAGGGCTACATGCCAACTGGGGCGACAGAGTGACAATGCACAGACCTCAGACACAGGAATAGGCTGGCACTAATATCTAGATGACAGTAGGAAGTGCCAGTCTGGCAGTGAGTAGACCACCCTGTTCTCCTCCACCTTATCCTTAAAGAAGTCTGTGTATGGAGGTTCCAGCATGAGGATCTCAGACCCTTTTAGCGGAAATAATGGCCAGTAAGAAAGCCATGTTTCCATGAAATAACAAGGGGCATAATGCCAATTGCTCAAACAGAAGACACACAAGTTTTATACGAGCAGATTTGTGTCCCATAGGACATGTTCTCACACTTGGGGGGTATAATTTTTCTTGGCTCTTAAGAAAACAGATAGCTAGCTCATTGGGATGTGAGACATCCATTATCCAGTTGAGGGAGGAAAGCTGATATTCCTGCAAGGCTAACGTGACCGAAAAGATTGCTGACTTTGCTTTTTCAGGTGTAACGAGTACTTGGGAATGTCCTGAAATGACAGCCACACAGGCAAGACTCCTAATAGAACAGCCCAAATGGAGAACCACTTCCACTTTAAGAGATAATAACCATGGTGGAGCATCTCCTGTTTCCTAACAGGACCTGCTCTGAGCAAGCCAGCTCTCCAGGATTTAGCTACAGAACTTTAGACAGAGGGAGCTGAGATTTGGGTGGAGCAGCTGACTGTGGTCCTGGAAGATTAGGTACAGATACAGAGAGAGCAAGGTTGAAACTACCACTGAGACATCTACCAGTGTGGTAAACCAATGCTGATGGGTCCAAGCCAGGGATGTTAGAATGACCCAGACCCAGTCATGCTTGATCTTGAGCAGAACCTTGTGCTTGAGTGGAACTGGAGGGAAAGCTTAGTGCAGGTGACCTGTCCACAGGAGTAGGAAGGCATCCATGAGCAATCCCAGGTTGAGACGTCACCTGGAGCAGAATTGGTGAAATGTCCTGTTGTGCCTGCTTGCAAACATGTCTACCTGAGGCACCTCTCACTGCTTGAAAATATCCTTTGGGATATCCAGGTGAAGGGACTGCTCATCATGACTGAAGAAAAAGCTACCGAGGTGATCCGCCCGCTTGTTCTGCATTCCTGGAGGGGGGGAAGCCTCGAGATAGACTAAGTGAGCTATGTAAATTGCCACAGTTGAAATGCTTCTCAACATGGAGGTGTGGGGGACAAGAGAAAGAGAAAAGAGTGAGTCCCCCCATACTTGTTGAGACTGAACATGCCGGCAATATGGTCTGTAAGAACCAAAATGTCTGATCATCACACAAGTTAGAAATGCTTGATGGGCCAGGCTGAACTGCCCTAAGCTTTCTGACACTGATGTGTAGTGAGAGCTCTTCTGGAAACTAAAGGCCCTTAAGGGGTCCCAGATGAGCTCCCCAGTCTTGCGCTAATGCATCCAAGACCAGGATTATCAACCACTAAGACCTTGAAAAGGGAACACCTGCACAAACCTCCAGTGAGTCCAGCCACCAGCTGAGGGAGGCAAGGAGCATGGAAGATAACGTGAGAACAGAATCCAGATGGAGTTGTTGTTTTGTTGAGAACAATGCCAGCCATGTCTGAAAGGGTCTGCAGTGTAGTCTTGCATACTCCACTACATTCATACATAAGGCTAAGTGGCCCAAAAACCACAGACTGTTCTAACTGGGTGGCTGTTGAGGTGTACAATCAGGGATATGATAGTCTTAAACCCACTTTCTGGGAAGAAGGCTCTGGCCTGAGTAGGGTTGAGCACTGCTTCAATAAACTCTATTCCTTGTACCAGATGGAGAACAGACTTCTATACTTTTATTAGCAGGCCTGGAACGTCAACTGGATGAAGAGAATGCTGGACCTTACTTTAGCCCCGGATCATTCGATGGCTAACCAGCTGCCCAGGTACAGGAATAGTTGCACCCTTCGCCTCCTCAGGAAGGCCGCCACCACACTCATGCATTTTGTAAACATCCATGGAGCCACTGAATAGGAGTGGAAGGCTGAATAGCAGTACTAGAAACAAGCTGAAGAAGAGTACCATGAAGTGGCAGCGTGTGTAGCTCACAATGAATCTGATGAAACTTCCATGGCTTGGGCAGTTGGGGTGTGTGTCTGATGGAGACCAATAAATGGAAACAGGCTTTTCCTAAATTGAGAGTAGTGTACAAGTCCTCAGGATCCATGATGGAATAATGGAAGCTAGGGAGACTATGTGGAACTTTAATTTCTTGAGATAGCTATTAAACTAGTGCAGGTCTAGAATAGGTCTGAGATCACCTCTGGCCTTTGGAATTAGGAAATAACTGGAGCTGAACACCTATCCATCTATTCTGTAGATATTCCCATGCTAATCACCTGAAAGAGAGATTGAACTTCATGGTCCAGAACCTGCTCATAAGAGGGGTCCTTGAAGAAGAAAGGAGAGGGAAGGTGAGAACAAGAGAGAGAAATGAACAAGAGCAAGGCTCAACAAAACTGCCACACAACTAGGAGCCAGCCCAAAAACTAAGGTGTCTAGCTGGAACACCCACACCACTGAAAAAAGCTGCCATCGGTTTCGGTGGCAGTGCAGAGCAAAAAAGCCTCCTGCTGCCAAAAAGAGTCACCACCACCACCAGCTTCAGTAGCAGTGTAACAATGCTGCTCAGGACATCACAAGCTTCTTTTTTTAAGTATCAGAGGGCATTCTGCTTATAAACAGTGAAGCACAGCTAGGAACCACGACAAAATTCCTGGGCACCATGGCAAGCTGGCATGCAGATTTTGTCAAGCCCCAATCTAGAGGATACATCCCACTTCCATTGTGTTCAACACCCAATGGTCCATAGTGATATCAGATAATGCACAGGTGAAGTAAGATAGGAGGTCTGCAAATAAAGGGGAAACAGAATCCAGAAACATGGGAACTGGTATAATGTCCTTGAACATTCCATCAAAAGACTTGCTTGGAGCCTTCCTGGGTGACCTACACACAAAAACCCCACTCCTTTTCCTCTTCAGGTCCTGACAGCCTGGTGGGACAGAGAGCCAGGAGGACTGCTGAGCTTGAAGGTGCTGGGGTATGCAATCCTACCCTGGAATCTTTCAATCCATGAAGACTCATCAGTCTGCTCCAAGAAGAGCAAAGTTCCCTTGAAGGGATGGTCTGGAGGTTTTCTGGACTCTGCAAGACATCAAAGGACTGTAGCCATAAACTACTATGCATCACTACTGCGGAAGCCATGAATCCAGTTGCTGAATCTGATGTATCCATGGCAGCCTGCAGGGATGCCCTCGCTATGGATCTCCCCTCATCTACCAGTGAGGAGCCTCCAGCCTGGCATCCTGATGCAGCAAGTCTCTGAATTCCAGCATGGAGTCCCACATGCCCACCAGTATCTGCCTGTTAATGAACGTGAGCTGCAGACCTTTCATAAAGTCAAGTCTTCTACTGAACATGTCCAACTTTTTAGTGTTCTTTCCTTCAGGTGTTGTACCTTGCAGTCTCTGCTTCCCTTTTTGTTGGCAGCAGATACCCCCAGGGAATGAATGTTTAAGAACTCATAACAGTGGGCAGAAACAAAGCTGCAGTAAAGGAACATAAGTAAGACTATGGGAGAAACGTGAGGTACATTATGTAGTTTGTGCATCTCCCATCAACGGTTGCCAGCAATGTAAACCAGGCCTGAGAGGCAGGGCTACTTTTCATGGCCAGGCTACGGGAGGACTAATTTACTACCTCCATCTGTATGCCCAAATTTAAGACTACTCTTTTCAGCAACTTCTAGCAGACCTTACAAACATCCTGGTGAGGCAATATATCTGCCTCCGACACGGCTTCAGGTGACTAGGAAAAGGAGTAGGCCAGCACTGGCTGTGGGCATTCCTCCTCCCCTTACACACCAACAGGCTCCACAGAGCTGGTTCCTTGAATACAGCACTGGACTCAGTGTCTGTGCTCTGGCCAGGTGCTGCCCAAAGGCAGGAGATGCTTTCTGTCAAAGGCCACCTACAAAGAACATCTGGAATGGGACCAGAGGACTGGAGGAAACTCCCCTGAGTTCTAAAAGGGACAATGCCCAGCAGACCAAGCACTTAATGGCACTCCTGTGCCCAAGTCCATGGGAGGGTAGGGTAAACTGGAGGAACAGCACCACATCTATAAGCAGTAACTTCAGCTTGGCCTCCTTTGAACAAGATTTCAAATTTCTGAAAATCTGACAGCAAGCCCCACCATCACCCTTACTCAAGCACTTTAGGCAGCCAGAGTGGGGGGTCTCACAGAGGCATAACTTTGTTGCTGGAAACACAGGTCTTGAAAACCAGTGCAAAGCCCTGCCTTGGCACTGGGCATGGATGAAACTCCACTAACAAACAAAAAAACTCAAACTGTCCAAACTAATGAAGGCAAATTAACTATTCACACCTACTAACCATACTCAGCTATCAGAAATACAAAGATCACCGAGAAAGTTTGCCATAGCAAGAAGCACAGTTCTAGCAATCATCACAGGTGATAAGATGGAACCAAGGGCGCAGGACTGGCTGGGATCTTCATCCTGGTGCTATGAACATGTCACACCAATGGGTGCCCAAGCCTCCTCAACTGGTACTACTGAGGGAAAAATTACTAGTCAGTGTGCTCAGGAGGCACACACACTACAGGAGAATGGACATTTGCAAGCACTGAAAGAAGTAGTTTTGTACACCATTCTTCTGACAAATATGGCCAGCATGACTATGCTGCAACAGAATGAACTCCTTCCTTTCACTGTTCAAGACTCATCTGCCATAATGCCATAAGAGGAGCATTTTCTCTTTTCTTATTTCATTTTGTGCAAGGAAAAATGAATCTGAAATTAAAATCTGTTAAAGTTGCTGGGTTTTTTTTTCTTTTATTGTTCAATTATCTTAATGTATGTAAAACTTCTGGAATAATACACACTAATATAAAAGAAAACTATTTCTGAAGAGTTTCAAAGAAGTAGCCATGTTAGTCTAGTTCAGTGTAACAAACATGAAGTCTTGTGCCGCTTTTAAAGACTAACAAATTAATTTATCGCATGAGCTTTTGGGGAAGAGATTCCACTTCGTCAGATGCTTAAAATCATCTGATGAAGTAGGATCTCCCCCATGAAATTTCATGCAATAAATCAATTTGTTAGTCTTTAAAAGTGGCACAAGACTCTCAGTTTATTTCTCTAGATAACTTCTCCACTTACCTGATCTGTCTCCCACAAAAACGGTCTAAACTTCACATACGTGATATTTAAATCCTTCAAAAAATATATAACTACAATGTCAAAAAGAATAATCCAAAGCACCTGTGTAATATCTGATAGGGTACACACTGTGGCATAAAGTAGGCATCTAATAATAACTCTTCCAAATAAAGAAAGGATGTAAATGATCAAACTAAAAGTCATAAAAGAGATACCAGAGTAAAACACTTTTGATGGCTGTCACCCACATTTATTAGGCTGTTACTAATCATCTACTAACTAGAGTACATACTTTCATCATTCAATGTCAAGAAAAAACTAATAAAAATTGTCTGTTTCAGTAACGCCATTGCAAATTAAATAAGTCCATTTCAACAGGTAGATTCCAAGCACAAAGAAACCCCATGTAATTAAATTACAAATACACAGTACATGCAATCTAAATCAGATCCAACTAGATAATTGGACCTCTTAAGTATTTACTGTATGAGAGCTACAAAGTCTACATAATCCACGCAAATCAGCCAAAACAGAAACTAGACTCATTAGCTTAAGAAAACGTACCTTACAGCCAAACATCTCTGTGATGGGGTCAATTCTTCTTCCTTTCGAAACATTCCTATAGAAAAGGGAAGATATATACACTAGTCATTCATTTTTGGCAAGAGATAATGTGGTTTCCTTGTTTCTCAATTCAGGGCAATTGCCCTGATTCCTCACCACAGTCTCTCGAAAGCACCCACTCCCAGCTTCTCAGCCATCACTTCTTTTTGGCAGAGAGGCATATTCTCCCTCCTGATCAGGAGTTTTCCAGGCTGCACAGTTCCCTGCCCACACTCTGATCCTTTCAGCATGCCAAACTGCCTATACAGATCAGCATCTGACCTTCACTTTTTCTCTAAGAGCTATCAAAAGCTGTAGTTGCTGGCGGTTACATGTTACCACAGAGATCTTTTGAAGCAAGCACATTTATTTTAAAATGAAAACACTGACTAAACATATTAAAAACAAAAGAAAAACCCATTGGCAGCCTTAGGTCATCTGGTCTGGGGCGAAGGCCCATTATCCCCCCTTCCCACTGTTAGTAACTAAACATATAATTAAAGCATAACTTTTTAAAACGAAATCCATATATTACCTCTGAAGGTAATAAGTATTCCAGATTACGAATGACAGTGATCAATTCAATCAGACGATTACTATAATGTATGTAATATATCTCTTTAAAAGGTAATTATATTACAAGCTGAAAATTCTTCTCTAAATTAAATGTGGTTTACCAATCTAAAAGTTCTCTTTCCTACTCTTTCTGCTGGTACATTCAGCAATAAGTTCTTGGAAGTCAACAGATAGCATAGTGTCTCTTGTTCACTGTAGAAGACATCAGTACACTAACTTTAATCAGGAAAAGCTACATTCTGCAGCTGCAACAGTTATGGGGCAACTTCAGCTGTGATTCCAGGGACTACTTAGGCACCTAAAATCTCTAGGATTTTTTTTCAAGTAATAGGTTAAAATTTTAGCTGACTTGAGCATTGTACCTAATAAATGAATGCTAATTAAGCCACATTTTATATTTATAAATTTCTAAACAATCAGAAAATAATACAGCAAAATATTCCCAATCCCAAATCTGACTAAGCAGACAACACCACTGATGTAGGCCAATAAAAAAAAAAAAGAAGGTTAATGAAGCTGGCAACTACTTGTATGCTTCACTTTCTGCATTTCTCTAAATGTAGACAATGTGGAAAAAAAACAGTTACTTTTGTAACTCATTTGACTGTCTGTGTCCTAGTTAAGTGCTCCAATGTTTGAGCCGCAAACTCTGCATGTGAATCTGAGTCAATCAATCAAACAAATCATAGGGCTGGAAGGGACCTCGTGAGATCATCAAGTCCAACCCCCTGGGAATTGAACCCAGGACCCTCTGCATGTTAAGCAGAGGTGCTAGCCACTACACTACTCTAAGAACTATTTAAAAGATCATGTATCCTACCCAAAAAAAAAAAAAAAAAGTTCTGAATCTTTTTGTAGTCTATGGTTTTAGGACTTAAAAAAAAAAAAAAAATAAAGTCATAGGTGCTGGAACTAGGGGTGCTGGGAGTGCAGCATCCCCTAGCTTGAAGTGATTTCCATTATATAAAGGGCCAGAACAGTGGCTGAACAACCTTTAAATTTTTCCTAGTGTGAAACTTTTAAAGATCTTCCATCATGAAAGTAATTTTCAGATTATGTGTTGTAACTTAATCATCTTTCACCTAACACAAAGTTAAAATGAACATTTAAAGTTCATTTTAAAAAAGTGTGTAAATAAATAAATAAATGGGTAACATTAACGATGGCTCAAAAACAACAAAAATACCAAATTTAAAGTGTAAATACGTAATAAGTATTAACTCAGCATGAATCTATAATGATCACATTTTGGCAGCCGTATCTTACAAATTTTAAATATAGGCATGGATTTATATGCACTATAAGTTTGACAAAAATTATTATAATAAATCAAAAATAAGTGAAGAAAGTTTCTAGTGTGTAGCTATAAATTAAAAATTTTAAAAAGAGGACACCAAATTTCACTGAAATTCACTGAAATAATCAAGTTATAAGACTCTGGTTCCCCTCAAAAATATTAAACAGTAAATGCAAAAGAAGCTAAAAAATTATTTACCAAAAGAAAGAGATAAAGCACAGACTTTACATACAGCTATAATGATTGTTTGAGGGCAGCACTGCATTTGTATGTAACAGCCTACATGAACCTACCTGGAAAGGAAAAAATCTCACAAGCTTATTTAAAAAAATGTCAAAATACTGAAAACTATAAAATGAGACCTTTGAACAACTTCTGGGACTGTGCTCTATTAACTGGCATCAGTAAGAGCATGCTCTCGCCTTTTTAGCATGTTAGTCTGAAGGTGATGGGCAGATAATGGTGAAATCTGAAATTCAGACAAAGTACAGATCCTAAAGAAAGTTTGCATTGATAAGCCTCGGTGCTGAGGCTTCCAGCCCTGCTGGCTCTTCTAGATGGAAACAATTTCTATAAATTTACTATATTTTCACTTCTGTCTGCCAAGTTGAGGATGGGGCCCCAAGGTGGTCACCTGCTTCGCCTACTTCTAAAGCCACCCCTGAAAGAACCTAAACTCATGCTAGTAGGCTTACCAGAGATCGCCCATAGCTCCAACAAAAGCTCTGGCAGGAACCAGTCTTTCAATCCCTACAAAGGGTTTTTTCTGTAGTTACAAATTCATGACAACTTTAGCTCAGAATTAGTCCGGGCATGAACAGGTTAGTCTTTCCTTTATTATACCTCAGGCCTTTGACCTTGAGACTCTGGGAATACATATTCAGTGGACAACGACCCTTTCTTTACAGTGCAGCTCAAAAGGCTGGATTTTGCATAACTGTAAATAGAGAATTTGCATTCGCCCCCCCCTCCTGCCCCATTAGAGATTACCCAAGCAAACCACTTGATGCAGTTTGTCCCAAAAGTCCATTCTTGTCTGGCACATTGTTCAATGCAGCCCTCTCAATTTCATAACATTTCCCATGGTTTACATTCCATCTCTCCCCAGAGAGAGGTTATGTACAACTATGGTCCACAACAGTGTTCCCTCTAAGCTGCGCTAGCGCGCTGCAGCCGCCAGCGCAGGGAAAGCTGCTGGCAGCGCAGTGCCGGCAGCCAGAGTCCCTGCCTAGAGCTCCTGTGGAGCAGGGAGTTTTGAAAACTCCCGCCCAGAGAAGCTCTAACGGAGCATGCCCAGAAATTCTGGGCATGCTCTGTAGAGCTTCTCTGGCCCAGGACTTAGGCCTGGGTCCTACCCCTCCAGTCCAGCCCCGAGGTAAGTCTGTGGGGGCGGGGCGGGGAGTGGGAGTGGGAGTGGTAGCAGGGGGGCGTGCTGCGTGGAGCGGGGAGGGGCTAGCAGGAGCGGGGTGGGGGCGATGCTGGGGCCGGGGGGCAATCCCAGGAGCGGCGTGGGGGGGCGGGGAGCGCAGCAAGCAACAGGAGTTGCTCAGCTGCTCTCTCCCCTTAGAGGGAACATTGGTCCACAATAATACATTAACTATTAATTTAACAAAGTGGGGTGTCATCACTGGTCTGTTGAATCCTGAGTCTCAAGAGCATGCACCTCCATTAATTTTTTTTTTTTAAAGGAGTCCAGACGTGAAAAAGGTTGAAGAACACTAGTTAATATAATGGGCCCCAAAACATACTTAATTCAAATAAGACCTCAAAAGGATATTCCTGGTAATTGTAACATGTCACTCCTTGGCGATCTCATAGACTTTCTCAGTTCCTCAAAAGTCTTACTAACCTTGGAAATCAGACAAACTCTGACCTACATCCAGCAGCACATTATCATGCAATTATACTGCCCAGGACAACCAAATTCATTACACATTTCATGCATAAAATTTTACAGTCAGACAAATTAAGGCAATCTTGGACCGTAGATACACACCATGATAAGGGCCTCGTGTAGTACCATCCCTGCACTGTGGTCTCATCCAACCTGGAGTGTCAGTGAGGCAGGGGAAACATCATAGACCTTTTTAGAACCAACAATGGGTGGTCCCAGACATTTTTGAAAAGCAGAGTTGGCAACAAGGAGATGCTCTAATCCAGCGGTCCCCAAACTGTGAGTCACCCCTCCGAGCAGGCACAGAGGAACACTCAGGGGAAGGGCACAGTGGGGCATCAGCTAGCTCCCATGGGGAAGAAGAGGGAGCATACCCAGTCTTGTTCTGCTCTGGGTCTGGCCCAAGCCATGGCTCTGCTCTTGGCCCCACACCTGCCTCCATTCCATTTCCAGCCCCAGACTATCACCAGCCACAGCCCCAGCTATGGTCTGTGGCTCCTGCACATAGCCATGGCCTCTGACTCACTCCCAACTGTAGCCCAACCCACCCCTGAAGTCCCAGCCCTGACTGTGGTCTTTATCCTGGCCTTAGCTCCATTCAGGACCTTGGAGAGGAGTAAAGAAGAGCATCACACCAAAAGTTTGAGGACTACTGCTCTAAACCTACCTCAGCAGCCAACTGCATGTTTCCTCAAACCCTCCTACCATGCACAGTGCCCTCTACTGGTGATGTTGGCAGGGGCACCCCTGAGTAATGGGTTTTGACATTAACATCCTATTAAGAAGTAGAGGTAGTTCACCCATCTCTGGCCTACGAGCTCAAGCTGTCTACAGACTCAGACATATGCATAGACTCTAAGGTCAGAAGGGACCAATATGATCATCTAGTCTGACCTCCCACACAGTGCACGCTATAAAACCTCACCAACCCACTCCTACAATGAACCTCAAACCCATAACTGAGCTATTAAATTCCTCAAATCATGATTTAAAGACTTTAATACAGAGAATCAACCAGCAAGTGAGCCATGCCCAATGCTACAGAGGAAGGCAAAAAAACCCCAGCGCCCAAGCCAATCTGGCTTGGGAAAAAATTCCTTCCCGACCTCAAATATGGTGATCAGCTAACCCTGAGCATGAGGGCAAGTCCACAACAGCCAGTTAAGAAGAACTGTTCCATCTTATTCTTGATTCACATTTGCAAACACTTATCTGAAGTCATGGGAGTTGGGAATTTACTTTTGAAAAAGAATGCTCAAATTCTGATGTCTCCATCTGAGTTTAAGAGGAGGAATTCTAACAACAGGTCTGTAGCACCCATGTCTTAATTCAGCTTTAGTTAAAGTAGGGTTTTTATAATCACTGATACACATGGTGAACTGCACCACAAGTCTCCAATGAAGCAGAGGCCATAAAGCAGAGCAGTCTTTTACAGCCCCATTTGTTTCTTTTAAGACGACCTGTGACAATAGTTTATCTTGTTCCTGATCCTTCACATTGGAATAGGCAACTGCCAAAGTCACTTTCTCTTGAAAGGAGAGAATGGCCTCAAGCAGTCCTCACATCACCACTAAATAGGGGAATCAGCCAGGTATCACCTCCTCTTTCCCATCATCACAATCTGATCTCACCCCTGTCTCCAGACTTTGCAGCAGTCACAGGTATGGCATCACACAGACCCACACTGGAAAAGAGCCCTTGGAGGGGTGGCCTTTTAAAAGTGACAATTTCCCTTCAAATCCCACCCAGGGGACTGAACCTACGTCCTGAATTTATCACAACCAAACCAAAATAAAAACCTGATATGAGAAGATTTTTATACTTGCTGTGCCTTTAGCATGAACATAAGAGAGAGTAGCCTTATGGTACTTAGACTGAACCCTTAAGAATATAAACATCAGACTTTTTATGGGAATACTGGTCTCCAAAGTATTACATATTGCATTTTTGGTCTGACTCATCTTTCCTCAAGATAGAGCAACAGGATGCAGCAGTTAGGCATGTTACAATGGGCTTGTACAGCAAAGTACTAACAAATAGGGAAAAAAGACTACTGCTGGTCAATAAATGACTGATGACACAGTGCAACACACCAACAATTAAAACCAAAACATGCACTGTTATAAGAATCTTCTCTTGGGCGAGTCCATGCATGTTAAACATGGCTCTAACTGCATAATTGTTAGCAGTAACTTAATGATGGTCTGGATGGCCAATATCCTGCCCTGTCTGTTTCCTCAGATATGCTGTATAAAACAGTTCTTCAAGAATTCCCACTTCCGTCCTCAAAAAGACATCTCTCCAGCCAACCTCTGCCCTTCAACTCCCCTTTTATCTTTGCTCTTCAGAGAGCTTAGTGGCTTTTCCCTTTTCAGGACTAATGGGGGTTTAGCATCCCCATCCATTATCTTCTTTATATCCTGAAGGGGTGCTAGATGGCCACTCCTCCCCAATTCCCTCTTATCTTTCAGGGATTCATCAAGTCCCTATTTCAGCCTAAAACAGTGGTTCCCATCCTGGGGTGTGAGAACCCCTAGTTCCAGGGGGTCTGTGGCACTGCCCCCCCACCGGGGCCAGAACTCAGCTAGAGCCCGATGCTCCCTATTGGGGCTGGATACCAACCGGGGTGCAGGTGTGCAGAGGGCTGCCTGCTACCACCACTCACTAGCTGCAGATGCCAGAGCAGCTCAGCTTTGCTCCCCTTCAGGGGAATGCCTGCACCCACTCCCCTGCAGGGGCTGGCTGGAAGCCAGGGCCCCGGCAGCCCAGCTCACCAGCACCGGGATGGGTAGGGGGCCATGGCCGCAGCGGCTCCCACTTCTGCCCAGATTCTGGCCATAAGGGCCAGATTTTGGCTGCGTGGGCTGGATTCTGCCCACAGCAACAGCCAGGGTGTCCGCGAAATTTTATGGGCTACAAAAGGGGTCCCTAGCTGGCAAAAGGTTGGGGAACACTGGTCTAAATGAAAGGTCCGTGGTGGAGGAAGTGAACAGTAAGTACCTCCCAAGCAACCCATAGTGTATAGCAGTAACTGGAGCAAACATATGCACAACACCTTAAAGTCACAGCATCAGTTCATGGTCCGAGATACTATAAAATCTTTATTGCAGAGGTCCTTAGCTACTAAGTATTATGGATTATGAAGCTCCCCTTCACTAGAAGGTTGTTGCTGAAAAATGCCTGAAGGATCATGGGATGTCTCCTTCTGTGTTAAAGCAGTGAGCCAGTGGCAGAGTTTTCCTAATTCCTACAGCACCACTGAAAAGGCGGGAGTGTAAGGTGCGCACCAAACCAGCTGAAGGGTGCCTCCTGGTGGTGTTTTTGGAGAACTTAGCTCTAGTGGTCCCCCTCCAGGTGGTCTGTGCTCTGCTTCTTCACACACCGACTCTACTCCGAGTCCAGTCCTGGGACGTTAGCCCTCCAGCTAAGTCCACTAGATCACCCCTTCCAGGGTACCAGCCACTAAAACAGTCTATGGGCTGTCCACATCTTGGCCACTAAAACAGTCAATGGCCACAGCTCCCTTCTGTCCCGGCCACTAAAACAGTCTATGGCCAAGGAGCATGTGTTCACCTTGGCACACTAGGAGAGTGGGGACGGGGCTGGGCCTGCCCTCTTCTCCAGGCCCCAGCCCAGCAACCCTAAATGCCTCCGCTGAGGCCTCCACCTCCCTCCAGTCTACGTTGACTCCCTGGGCCACTTCCCTGCAGCCCCAGCCACATACAGTCTCACTACTGGAGTCCAGCTGCTGTCTGCTCCTTGGCCTCTTTGCCCCAGACCGCTGCTCCAGCCACTCCCGCAGTCTGCTCCTGTGGGATCCCTGCCTCCAATCAGCCCCGAGTGCCTGCTCCGACTCGGAGCTCCCCAGGGTGCTGGCTGAACCTCCCCCTGCAGCTCCCAGTGCAGACTGACCCCTGCTAGCTCTGCTTATTCTGCTCTTATACTGGCAGCCTCTCTCTCATTGGCTGCTGCAGCCCTCCCACCTGATTGGCTGCTGGCCACCCACACCTTTTTAATCCTGTGTGGGCCATAGCTGAGCCACTTCACTGCTACAGGGACCACATCCCATTATCTCCATAAATCCATTCCAGAATTAGCAACAAACCATACTGATAGAGCCCTGTATGGATACATGTCCACAAAAAATGATCCATAGACATCTACATTGCATCCACGAATGCAGATGTCCACAAATATAACGCAAATAACTGCAGATTTGGAAGGCTCTACATATAGAATCATAGAAACTGGAAGGGACTTGGAAGTCATCATGGCCAGTCCCCTGCACTCACGGCAGGACCAAGTACCCTCTTATATCCCAAAAGCCCTGTGATTGAAAAGTAATCTCACAGGGTTATGCACTCCCACAAACTCTGTTTTGGCCTTTTTCTATTTGTTTTATGGCTTCTAATAGAACATTCAAGTGACCCTATGCATGTGGTAAAAGAACCTCAAGAGCAACCTCAGTCGAGGACAGGCCTTGACAAACCTGTTTCTGGTCACCATGGAGATCAGTTTTAGTAGCCTGCCACCTTGCCCACTGCAAAAATTTACTGGAAGAGTGCCCTCTGGCAACAAAGGGTAAAACTGTTGGCACCTAACTATGAGCCAATTTTGTCCACTCCTGATCTAAGAACAAAGACCTGAATAATTTTAGGCCCCAATCCTGCAAGCTATAACACATGTGCTTCACTTTACGCAAAGGAATAGTCTCATTGAAGTGAATGTGGCCACATACACGTATGTTCTTAACATCATGCTAAATGTTTTTAGGATCAAGGCCCAACTTCTTTTCTTTTATACCCCACATTGTTAGTGGAAGAGTTTGACTCCCTCCCTTAGTTTCAAGGTTAAGATCACTCAGGAATTATCATCCTAGTCACAAAATAGTTCAGAAATAAACACAGAGCCACAGAGGTGTTGCTAGCGGGGGTGGGGGGCTCTGAGGGCATCAGACCCCCTGAAACTCAGGTCCAGCCCCTGAACAGCACACCTCTAAACTGCATGGGGGCACACCGTTGTTCCCCCTGTTCAGGAAACTGTGCTCACACAGGTGGCAGCTGCAGCCTCTACCCGGCCAGAAGACAGAGTCTTCCAGCCTGTAGGGAACTGCCCCAGGCTAAGCCTGGGAGTTTTTAAAACTCCCGTCCTGGCCTGAGCCTCCTCTGAGCATGCTCAGAGCAGGTCAGGCTGGGAGCCTAAGCCTCTGCTGGGGCTGTGCTCTCTTCCTGGTGGCCAGGTAAGGGACACAGGATGGGGGGAGTGAGGGGCAGGCACGCCAGCCCAGCTGGGGAAGGGCACAAGGCAGCGGGTTGGCCTGGGGCAGCAGGGGCCAGCAACAGGACCGGGGGTTAGGGACAGGCTCAGGGAACCAGCAGGGAGAGGAGTGAGTAGGGAACAGATGGCATTGGCAGCAACAAAAATGAATGGAAGACAGATGTCTGCAGAATAAAACAAAACAGGCTACAATACAGTATTAGTGCAAAAATCAGAATTTTACTATTCAGAGAGCAATACAAATACATCTGTCTGGACCCAAAACTATGCAAGAAAACATACACAAGTGGAGTGTTGTTAAACAAACGGCATATATTGTAATCACAAAGTCACCTGCCCGAAAGCGATGCTGAGGCATTTACCAAACTATCGTCATTGACACAGTAAAAGCTGCACAAGAGTTCAAAAAATAAGTTATAAATCAAGAAGCACTGAAACAAAGGAACTAAGCCCTGGTTTCCAGGAGGAGTAAGTGTCAAGTTTATAAAACTGAGCTGTAGGAAAATACAGCTGCTACTTTTTGTGGTGAACTTGTTAACATTTAAATGGGGGCTCATGTTGTCATAATGAAAAAAGAGATGCAATATATAGTAGACTTGAAAGCAAAATATAATTTCTGAAATTTTCCTTATAGTATCTAAATTTAAAAAAGAAAACCCTATATTTCAGAAAGCATGAGCGATCCCCATGAAACCCGGTAACTTTCTTGCTACTCTTAAAACCAGACTTCTGTTTGTTCACCAGTCACAGGGATATAAAAGCAGCTTTCAAAGCAGTTTAAACATGAACATGTTATCACTAACCTATAAGCAAAAGGAAATGAAACATCTCATAAGTTCTTTAACGTACAGTATGGTGGCACTCTCCTAAATTAACTTAAATGTATTTGGATTAGTTGTATCTTTCCACAGTGAAGTCACATGATGACTTAAAATTTAAAAAACTGCAGAAAAATTAGCAATTCACACAACTCCTGTTTACTTTCAGCAGATATTTTTGTGATCATTTTTCTGGGTAATACAGTATCTGAGGTGTAGCAGAAGATCCACCGGTACAAAAAGTGAATGGACTGAGGCTACATATAGGTTTCTTGGGTTTTAAGGAAAGGTATTTGGAAGATGTTAGACAATGTGCTGGAGATCTTTTATTAAACACAAAAGTGTTCACTGTTGGGAAAAGAAAACAGTCAGGAATTATTTATACCAGTTTTGGAAAGAAACATTCTTCTGAATGCAAGTTTATAACAATTAATAACAGCTGATGATCTACTGTTGTAAGTACATTTGATATGGGTAGACAGCTAGTCAAATTCTCAGTAGCTGTCAATATAAACTATGTTTATGATTTGTTTCTCCTCTTGTGCTGTCTCCACTGTTTTACTATGCAACTCATCTTTACAATATGCCATAATTAGTAAATATGGCTGCTACCTATGCAAATTTCTAATCCGTTCTCAAATTTCTTTAAGTTGTTCACCTCTTGATGTCATACAGCAATGAGTTCCACAGTTTAACAGGCATTGTACTGAAAAATATCTATCAGTTTTTCATCTTCTGTCTTTCACTTTCATTGCACATTTCTTCGTATGTTGGCGGTTCCTTTATTATAGCAAAAAATAAATAGGAAGGTCTGGCTACCCTATGCATACATGACTAAATTCACTCTATAGCTCTGCACCTGTATTTACCCACCATTCCATAATTCTTCCTGCCAGTGTGAAACCACCAGCAAGTGACCCATGCCCCATGTTACAGGGAAGGTGAAAAATCCTAGGGCCCCTCCAATCTGCCTTGGGAAGAAAAATCCTCTCCTGCCCCCAAATACAGTGATCAGTTAGTCCCCGAGCATGTTTATCAGGCAAGTGAATTCAGAACAGCTTATTCCTTTAGCAAGAGAAAAGTCAGTAAATAAAACTTTGATGTGCTGCTAGATATTGAAATGATGAGTGTGATGCCTCCCAGGTCACCCTGGTTGTGAGGCACTTCACTACCACCTAGCTATTGCGTAAGGAAGCCTGCATGCCTGCTAGAGGTCAGCTCTCCAATTCCATCAGTCACTAACAACACATGCACCTAGGCCTTGCAGGCCCTGCTGTCATTCTACAGGTTATTGAATGGCATCCTGCAACACTCAGACCCTCCAAACATCTCCTTGGAGAGCCCAGACCCTAGTCCATGGGACACTTGCAATATTTGTAGATTTGCCGATTCCAAAGGAACAGTATATTCCAACTTCCTAGTTCTACCTCAGATCGCAGCTCCACCTAGCACACTTTGATATGTTTACAGTGAAATCACATATACTATTATTTTAAGGAACACATAGAGATTTAAATACAAGCAAGTGAACACATTGGAAACAAACAGCAACTTATAAAATAAAACCAGAAACAGGCATTCTGTAGCCTAGATTGATTCAACAAGGCATTCATTTCTAATCAAGTATTGCTCACTGGTGTCCTTGCAACACTTTGATCCTCTTTTCATAAGAGGAACACACTAACAGCCTGCCCCCTAGGTGAAGGATTCCATGTATTCCTCTGCATGCCAAGATATACCAGAATAATCCTTTGTCTTCATTCATAAACAGGTTACACTCATGCTGTTTGTTTATTCCTACAGATTTCCTCTCCTGCAAACTGAGTAATCTCTTATTTCACCCCTGGCTATGCAGGCAGACAAGCATATACTGACAAGAATACAATGCCAGCTATCTGACGTGAAGGAACATTACCTAGGTACGTCACCTCCCGTGTCCTGGCTAATATTTCTGGGACTTAAGAACATAATTTTTAGTATAGGTACATATCTTCCTAAATATTACCTGTATGTACATTTTGCAATAGCTATGACAACCAGTGAGCTACTGATTCTCAGTAGATACTTCACATGTTATCTTCAATAACCTATCATGCACCTATGTAACCCAAAAGATCTTGTAAAACCCCATGCACCACTGTGCCCTCAGGCAGCTTGCAATAAGGGATTCCTGAATCGCAATGAGTTCTTTAGAATAACAAATGACTCCAAAATCCTGGTGTTCAGTAATTATTATTATAGTCTGTGAAATCTATATATTTTTTTAAGTATTCTCCTCGGAAAGAGTTCAACTAACCATCACCTTCTCTGATCTATTGTACATATTTTGCATTCCTCTTCCTTGTCTGAATAGGACTGAGCTCCTTTTATCTCCGCTCCCACCCCCCTCGAGAAAGAAACCATAGTGATTTGACATGTTCTGTGTCATATCTCAACCTGGAACAAATACTTGACTGTTTTATAAACTTCAAACAGAAAAAGACGGAGGGAGAAGAAGTGAGTGTGGCAAGCTACTCTCTACACACCACTGTAAACATGACATTGTTATAGTGCAGATCATTTAATAAATTTGTGAGAAAAAAGACACAGAGTAACACAGAAGAGTTTAACATGCATGGGAATTCCAGTATCTTTATTTGAATCTTTCGTGGAATTTTGGGATTCAAAACATAATGTTTAAAATGGGCATTTTAAAAAGGTTGTAAGAACAGTTTCACAAGCTTCTCTTTGAATAAGACTCCTTGAAATCTGAGAGATTCTGAAGTAAAAAAAAAAATCATAAGTGACAGAGGGCATGCCTACACAACAAGTTTATTCCATACTGACTTACAGCCACCAAAGTAATTACTGCCATGGGCTATGTCTACATTGTAAAAGCTAAGTCGACTTTATTAAGTCGACTTAATAAAGTCTACTTAAAGTCGACTTTAAGTAGACCGTATTAAGTCGACTTAGTGAGTACACACTACATTAAGTCGACTTTATAAAGTCGTCTTTAAATGGGTGTCCTGGCTTAATTCGACTTTATAAAGCCAGCTTAATGGCCCCACTGCACTAAGTCAACTTTATTAAGTTGACTTAGTGAGTCCACATTGCCTTAAGTCGACTTAACGGTAGAGTCGACTTTATAAGTGGACCTTATAAAGTTGACTTTACTGGACCCTAAAGTCTACTTTATTGCCCTGCAGTGTAGACAGGGCTCTGTTTAAGTTGACTTAAGTGCCCTTAAGTCGACTTAAACGCATAATGTAGACGTACCCATTGTTGATGTTCACATCACCCTCCTTCCACCGATAGTGTGCGCCATAACCTGGAGCTCTTCCATCAACTTAAGAGGGAGGGTTTGGGGGATGGAGCTGAAAGCCTGGGTTTCTCAGGTCTACCACAGTTCCCTGCTAGAAGCCCAGCTGTCCACCTCGCCGCCCCACTGGGAACTCAGCAGTCACCCAGGCTACCAGTAGGAGCGCTGCACCCAAAGCTCAGGACGCTGACAGACTCTCAGCAGGAAGCCTTGTGAAGCTGAACTCCTGGAAGGGAGCAAAGTGCAGGGAGCCCAGGAGGCAGGCCAGACGGGAGTGGGGTGGCAGGGGACAGCCAGACTCTAGCTAGATGCCTCACCTGCCCCAGAGTGACAACCCAGACTCTGCCTTGGAGCTGTTAAATTGACCAGACAGACAGTGGACAGCAGACACAAGCATTCAGCAATGACCACACAGACACCACACCACCTTAACTTTACCACATCACCTTAACTGCACCAACATACTCCCTACACCTTTCTCAGCAGAGTTGTGTCAATGTAGTAAGATACTTGCATCAGAAGGAGCAAGGATGTACTATAGACACTGTTATTAGTAGTTTGATATAAACGGCCTTCCTTGACCTAATTCTGTAACATAAACCAGGGCTAAAACAGCAGGAGGGAGAGGCAAAGTCCTTGCATTTGGCACTGACAAGGTGTAAATACAGAACTAACTGCAGAAAAGCCCAACAGGTCATTCTCATTCTCTCTCTTCTCTCCTACATGGCCAACATTAGCTGTGTTCAACACAGATTACAAGATACTTCAGGTAAAGGACCATCCTTATGCACGTAAAGAGTCATGTATACCTATAGGGCTGTAGCAAAAACACTTAATTCCTTCATCTTAATATTCTACCATTCAAAAAAATAAAACAGACAGACAATAAAAACTGAAGACATCCCTCGAGAAAGTTAAAATGGAAAACAACTTATAATTTGCAAATCAACTCCCATTTCTTTTACAACAAATGCTTTTGTTTAAAATTTTTCTCAATGGGATGGTCTCATGAGATACACAACAGATTTTCATTAAATTTCCTATAGGAAATCCTAAAACAGAGGATTTTCTGGTCACAATTTTAGTTCATTTTACTCAAACAAGGCTTTTTGAAGCAATGGATCTGAAATTTTTAAAACTCAAATATAAAAACCTGTTTCAATGGAACTTGTTCTTTATTCCAACTATTTGGGGCTGTAACATTTATAGTCATACTTTCCACAACTAATCTTGTCTCAAAAGCATTTCAAAAAGTGATTGATTTACTCGGAGTGGAAGGCATATTGTCAGTCTTTTTCATGGTCCAAATGATCATTCTTATTTCTCAGTGACCAAGAAATCAAACTAGTCCATCAAATAACCTGACATAGAATCACAGAAACTGGAAGCGACCATGAGAGGTCATTGAGTCCAGTTCCCTGCACTCATGGCTAGATCAAGTACCTTTTTAAACTATCCCTGACAGGTGCTTGTCTAACCCACGACTTCTCAACCAGTGTGCCATGGCCCACAGGTGTGCTGTCAGGCCTGAGCAGGTGTGCCATGGAATGTTTTGAAAAACTACTCAGAGTGCTAGATTGGCTCACGAATATTCATTAGTTCATGAGATATGGCAGTGTGCTTCAAAATAATTAGAAGTATCAAGGTGTGCCATGGTAGAGAAGAGGTTGGTTCTCAACCACTGTGTCAGCAAGTGTGTTGTGAAAAGCTAAGGAGATGGCTGGATTTGGCCTGGAGTGGGTGAGCTGGTGTGTCCTTTACAGTCGCAATATCCCACCGAGTGTGCCGCTACCCACATAGGGTTGAGAACCACTGGTCTAACCTGCTCTTAAAAACTTCAAATGATGAAGATTCCAAAACCTGCCTAGGCAACTTATTCCAGTGGTTAATCAACGTGATAGTTAGGAATTTTTTCCTAATGTACAACCTAAATGTCCTTTGCTATAATTGAAGCCCATTTCTTCTCATCCTATTGTCGGCAGTTAAGGAGAACAATTTTTCTCCCTTTTCCTCCTGACAACCTCTTAGATACATGAAAACTGTTATCATATCCCCTCTCAGTCTCCTCCTTCCCAGACTATACAAATCTAGCTCTTTCAATCTTCCCTCATACGTCAAGTGACATCAATCCTTTCTTTTGAGTCCCAGCTTCAAGACTCATTTCTGTATATGATCATACACTAGGACATTTAATCTCCTACCAACTTTTCCTCAACCATAAAACATAACAACAACTAGGTAGCCTTTCTGGTCACAACTAGACTTTTTAGTAACATATAGCTGACAAGATCCAAAGGGGTAGCCACGTCAGTCTAGATCAACAAAACAAACAAGGAGTCTTGGGGCACTTTTGAAGACCAATACATTTATTTATAAAATTGACTGCTATAATTGTTTGCGTCAGACTCAATAAAAATGAAAATTCAGCAAGTCTTATACAAGATGATTAAACATGGCAAAAACAAACAAAATTAAGAACAGGAGAAAAAAGTAGAAAAGATGGACTTGTACTTATTCCCTTTTTAGTAAAAGTGGTATCTCATGTGAAGTCACAGCAATTAATTTCTGTTTCACCAATTTATTTAATCCAATGATGATTTTTGAATCAGAAATTCTGTTTAGGTAACTGATTAGGGATCCACGTCCCAGTCCAAAAGATGTTGAGAGCATGGCAGAAATGCAGTCAGTCTACTGGTAATATGCAGTATCTTCTGCACAATAAAAAATTGTTTTCAGAGATTTCATTCTTTGCAAACTACCATGGATTTTCCTGAATTGTCTCTTAGCAAATATTTAAAGAATCAACAACTGAGGTACTAAACAAATTTATCCCATCAGTTCTCCAAAATAAGTAGTAGGCCTGTAAAATTCATAGCATGGCACATACTCATGGCTTAATTTTATGAACAGCATAAATGGAAAGAAAACTATAAAAACCTTACATCTATGAAAAAATACAGGTAAAGAATGTAGCTCAAGAAGTCTTACCATCATGAATCTCGTAAGCCAAACTAGTGATCTTCTGTGTAATTATCATCATTGGGCTGTTGCAAGAGAAAAGAGAAAAGATATTTTTAAATAAGAATATCAATGTTTTCATTTCACACTAAAAATTCAGGAAAGGTTAAACTAGCAATCCCTAGTGGAAGACTCCCAATAAATAAGTACAAAACGTCTTACTACTAGAGTTTAGTCTGTAGAAGTTTCTTGGTCTTACATTTATACAGTGAAGAGAACATATTCTTCACATAGCAAGTCAATCCACCAGAGAGCCAAGTCTAAAACTGTCCAGGGCTTAACCGGTTTGGTAGAGCAAAGCATATATTTTGCTGAATTAAGTCCTAAATGTTTAAACAAATAAGAGAAATTTTCCAGAAATTTAACTGAAAGAAATATAGATTCCGGTTTTGTTTTTTTTTTTTAATTTTAAGATGGAAGAGTAAGAGAATGGCACAGAAAACTATTTCTTTGTTATAATTAGCAATAGCAGCAGTACACACAGGACAGTAGCTATCCCTGAAGTGAATTCATGCGTGTAATTCACTTAAGAAGCTCTGCTGAAATTAAAACCCAGGACAGCATCTCTCAATAACAAATTTAGCCACAGAGTCACAACGAAAACATCTTAAAAAAAAAAATAATAATAATACGTAGCTAACTTTTAAAAAAAAATCAACATACTTTTTTTTGGATGTAATGAAGTAACAAGATATGAAGCAGTGACCTATGTGTTTTGGTTACCTAAGGACATAGAACAAGCTGGAACTTTTAACTTTATAAACTTATCATTTGTTTGGATGTCTAATGAATTTTTATCTCACTGACATGAAAAATTATTGCAAAGCAGTTTGTAAATCACCAACTTATAAGGAAATGGTCAGGGGACCATCCCAAAGCATAAAAAACCAAAATGACTATAATAGGCTAGAAGAACGTTTGAAAGATTGAAATCAGAAATAGGAAATGAAATAGAGACTCACATTCCCCCCCTTCAAGAAATAATAAATCTATTGTCCTGAAATGGCCACATCTGTAAGTGGAAATACAGTGTCTCTCATTTAAAAAAAAAAAAAATAATCACTCATTTTTAAATTTTTGTTTAGATTTCTCCTGTTCATTCATGAATTGAAAATCAGAACACATTCCTCAAGAACATTACTATTAATAGGGCGGAAGTCTATATTAACATCCATAGTTTCCCTCAGTTTACACCAGCTAGTTTTACACTTTCAAAGATAATCATACTACTAATGAAGTTTGCTATAGTTTATGCTGATGAGATTTCTGAAGTTATATTCCAGGCTTGTTACCTAAACTACACTGTTCTTGATCTTATCTTTAGTGTTTTTAATTTGCTATTATTTGGTGATTTATCCTTTTATTTTTTCCAAAACAAAAAACTACATTAATATAGAGTTACGGTTGAAAGTACATACTGATAATTTAGTTCAAGGTGTAACTGCAGCATTGGCAGACGTGTGCACCAGCTTTACCCATGACCACTCACTCAGCGTAGAAATACAGCAAAGGCTTCAACCATCACAACTCAAACTGCATTGTAGACTTACCATTAAAGATTTTTAAAAAGCAAGTAACAGACATTGCAGCTGTCATAAAACCAACCATTACACACCCCAGAAATTCTGAGTTCCAGCACTGTGTTTATATTCTTGAACTATTTGACTTTTAGCTGTTATAAGTCCAGCATCTGGAATGACCTTCCAAAGAGCAGTAGCAATGGGAAGTTAGCTGTCGCTTAGGTCACGGTGCCTTAAGACTTAGCATACAGTAGCAATCTGTAGAAATACAGTATATCTGTTACCCCCAGTTAGCTTTACTTCTTAATCTATGTTGTGTGTTCTGAACTGTAATATTTCTCTTATTCAGTATTCTGTTGTAGTATCTACTGTGCATTTCTAATGTGCTGATCACACAGTAAATAGATGCCTGTACAGTTATGCCACTAATCAACAAAGAGCCTGGAGGTTAAATCATGTGCCAAATTTATGTTGCAATACATACAGGCATTTTGTTGCAATTGCCTGTTCCACTCTTTACAGAGTTGTTTTTCAGGTGCCACTAGTGTACCCAAACCATTACTATATGTGTTTAATCCAAAACCCACTTACTTCAATGGGAGGCATTTTGAAATCAGTGGGCTTTGGATGAGGACTTATATATGTAAAGAATGTTATTCATGCATGAGCGACAAATACCAAAATTTGAAATATTCAGTGTAAATTTTGCATTTCCTAACTACTATTTTTTTTTTTTTTTAAAGTATTAATACAATGTATGCTCTTTCTTGCTTTCTGGCCTTAAGTGCAGGAGCCTGGCAAGAAAAATGTCATAAATTATTATTATTTAGTTAACTTATTAACATTAATTGCAGTGTTGTTATCATCATCCTTTGGCCCTCACATAATACTTTTCAGTAGTAGATCTCAAAGCACTTAAATGAAACCAATCTCATAATCCCTGTTTTGAGATGCAAAAACTGAGACACAATGGTGAAGGTGGCTTACTCAAGGTCAACTAGGAGGCCACTAACAAACTGAAACCAGGTGTCCTGAGACACAATCCAGAGTGTCACTAGTAACAAGTAACAAGCCAATGGATTTTTGAGCTTTCATATCTACTATCAAATTATTATTCAAATATTGTTCAATGCTTTTTAAAACCATGTCTTACAAAAATAGATGTGCTGTAAAATTACTCTTTTTTTTGAGGCCCAAAACATTGCAGGTAGTGACAGAAACTTCATAACTGAAATTCAAGTTGTTCTATCATCCAACAACTTACCCAAAAGAATATATTCTTTCAGTACTCACAATTTGCTTAATTTAAATGATAAATAAATATAACTATAAGAGTAAATATATTATCACATCAGACAAGCTCTACTATAAGTTGTTCAGGGAAAAAGACTGGTGCATGTAATTTTTCCTTACCCAGAAAAATCAGCAGAATATTGTCCATAATCAAAGATATAGACTCTAGTAATTTGGCACATAGTGAGGTATCCCAAAGCAAAAACAAAGCAGTATCTGAAAAAGAAAAAGTTATATTTCATTTAATTACTTCAAAAAACCTATCGATCAGTTAAAACATATTGCTCTAATGTTTCAAGTTACCTGAAGTTTGTGTTTGGACTAAAGACATTCCAATTTTATACATTATCAATGAGCTGTTAAGTGGATTAATATTTTCATACATTTTTGGCAGACATTACACAATTTAAAGTTTTAACACATCCAAATTCTACATATAGTCAGACAATGCCACAAAAAATTGCTGCCCTATTACAAACATTGGTTCATTGCCACAGGTGTGCAAAACACACCACAGAAGGAACCTATGATGACAATTGATTGTGTGTACATTTGTACCTACACTTGCAACCTGTAATTCAAACTGCTGTTATAAAACCTGGAAGTACAACAACAATAGAAAGAATCTATTCTACAACATTTATCCTTTCCCTCTTCATCTCCCTGAAAGTTTATTAACACAAACATTGATACACAAAGAAACATTCTATTACTTCACATATTAAACTCCTTGTCAGTGAGATTCCCCGATTCTACCATGCTCAAAAGCTGAACACTGTAAACCCACTGCAGCTGTTCTGGCAGGGATTAGAACAATTAACTTCTGTTTCAAACATGCAGGCAAGTACTTTTTAAGAAAACAGTGGATTTATGTCTCAGATTAGAATAGAGCAATTGGGTGGTATAAGAAACCACACACGTATAACAAATAGCATTTTATGTAAGTGTTAACACATCATATACAGTGGCTTTTAACAGTATTTACAGTGGAGGGGGTGCTGAAAGCCACTGAGCAAAAAACCCCTTGCATACACTCTCACAGCTTCACAGAGTGCTGTCTATGCGTGACCGTGCACCATGAAACCACTCCTTCTTCCTGAGAGAGAGAGAGAGAGAGAGAGAGAGAGAGATCTCCATGAGTATGCAAGACTATGTTCTGTGACACCACAAGACGTCTCTCTTAAGTAGAGTGTGCAGTCTCATGTAGCACAGTCTTGCACACCCTGTGCTCTATGATGCTGTGAAAGTGTCAGCTCTTGTGACATCGCGGAGCACTGGGTATGCAAGATTGGGCTTCACAATACTACAAAATCACTCTCTATGTTAGGGAGTTTGTGTGGTCTCGCAGAGTTCAGTCACACGCTGCACAGAAGAGGTTTGTGGGCCACACCCAATCCATGGGCCATATGTTTGACACCCCTGCAGTATATAATAGAAACCACTTCAGTCCAGAGTGTGCCACATCTCCAACACCCTTAGAAGCCAACACTCCGATCATGTATTTTATTTGTCAAATAGTACCTAACAGAAGTTCCTCTGGTATAAGGACAATTCAAAACTATTTAAAATAATTTTAAATTTATATCATTCCCAAAGTGGGCTAGATATTTTACAGACATAAAAGCAACAGTACTTGCCACAAAGAGTATACAGTCTTAAGTACCCAAGAAGGTGGTGTCTGAGCTTATGGTCATGAAGATAGCAACATTCTGTAAAAAATTTGGCATCATCCACATAAAGTGCCAAACCAATGTTAAGTGGGTCGTGCAGGGGTCAGAAAAATAACTATTGTCTTGTCCAGCTTGACTTTCTGTATGCTCTTGTACACAAGACCAATGGGGGGGGGGGTGGGGAAATGCATAGGATTAGCTGCTTCGCTCAGGGGAACAGAAAGGAATGTGAGTGACCCTGCGCTGCAACCACATAGCAAGCAAAACTGCTGATTATTTCCTGTTCTGTCTATAAAAGAGGTCTACAAAGGGAAATAAATGCCCTACCTCTTGAAAGTGGACTTGGTTATGCCAGGGTCAAGGAACCACTCATGGTGAGAAGAATTAAGATCTGCCAAAGTGTTTGGGGCTCTCAGAAGGTGAGAAGTTTCAAGGTAAGGCATTCTTTAAGCAAAAATTCCAGAAGCAAATTGCCTATCAACACAGAATGGAAAAGCATGCCTCTCTGTGTCATGCTGTCCATAAGTACTTGCACAATCTTGCCCACACACTGGGATACAAACATCTGGCATGCCACACAGGCTGCTCTGAGCTCTCTGACATTTATGTGCAAAAAGAGCTCCTCCTGGGACCACAGGCCTTGAGTTTTGAGGTGCCCCAAGTGAGACACCCAACCTAAATCACAGAATCATAGAAACTAGAAGGGACTATGAGAGATCATCAACTCTAGCTCCAAGCACTCACGGCAGGACCAAGAACCCTCTTAAACTACCCCTGACAGGTGTTTGTCTAACCTGCTCTTAAAAACCTCCAACCATGGAGACTCCACAAGCTGCCTAGGCAACTTAATCCAGTGGTTAACCACCCCAACAGTTAGGAATGTTTTTCCTAATGTCCAGCTAGCGCTCCCTTGTTGTAGTTCAGGTCCATTGCTTCTTGTCCCATCATCAGAAGTTAAGACAAACATGCAAGATTCATACAAGATTAGGAACGATGATTCTGGGAAGCATCAAAGGGAATGCCTAAGCCCATGATCCCTACACAAGTTGAAGGAGGTAAGAAGCAGGGTGGAGACTATATGAACCAAGTTCAAATGGCCTGAAAGTCTGAGGCAGAAACAGGCTACCATGACTCTGTATCTTGACCTGAGATATCAGAGATGACATTGTCTGGAAGCAAGTCTCTGGGAGGAATGCTCTGGACTGGGTGGAATTGAGCACCATTGATAAACTCTATCCTCTGGGAAGACATGAGAGTTGACTTCTGCTTATTCATCAATAGACCCAGGGCTCAAAAGGTAGCTTGGACCAGACAGAGGCTGGATGTACATGCTACACTGGCCAGGCAACCTTTACAAACAAATGCATTCAAGACGCTTAAAATGCCTCTTACAAGAAGTCTGACCACTCTGAATTACTTCTGTACTTTTCTCTATTTTAATGTGTTGGTTTTAAGGTCTTTTTAAAATCAAGACTAAAAGTAGATCACATCAAAACCTACAAACTCCACTTGCCTGAAACCTAACCTATAACCTTTATGCTATCTGCCGGAGAAAGGTGAGAAAGCACAGGGAATACACACAGACACAAGATGGAGAGAAGATAATATAAAGGTTGCCTAACCAGGTTTTTTGTTGTTTTTATATTTGGAATAAAATGTTCTGAAAAACAGTTACTGAAGAAAAAGTTGTTAATTTCAAGGAAGTCAAGTTGCTAACTTCCTCTCTTACTTTCTAAGCCAGTGATACAATATCTTAGTTACAGTACAACCCTTAAATATCTAAAGGCTTGAAAATTCTCACTTAAGTTTTTCAGTAAACATTATGACCTTCTGGTTAGTTTGCAGGTTTTATAGTAAGCTAATTCTTATACACGAGAGAGGGTATTGAGTAACTCCTCCCCACCCCCCGCCCGGCAAAGAGGTAAAGATTCTACCATCACATGCCCCCCCTACAGAATGTGCATGAAGAGAGACTTCCAATTGTTCTTCAAAGGAAGCCCTCCAACCTCTTCGTTCAAGTCGGATGAAAATAAGAAAGAAGTTCTGGAAATAAGAACAGCTGGTCATCACATTACCTGAGCACTCTTGAGTAGTCATTAATCTTTTCAACAAAGCAGGGTATAACCCCCCACTTTAGTAATTGGTATAAATATAACCTAACAGATCAGGGCTCAACAATTCCTGGGCACCAGGACACCATGGCCTCCAGAAATTTCACCGTGGCACCTAGCTCTGGCACAGTGTTTATAAGAGGAACACCTCCTGGCATCCTAAAAAGGCTGCTGGTACCTTCAGTGGTGCTGCTGCACCACTATCAAAACTGGTGGCAGCAGCAGCTGCTCTTCAGCAGCAGGGGGCATCCTTGGGTAGCAATTTTGTTGAGTCCTGCTCTAGATGCTATGCTGCCAAAAGCAGTCAATCATCCAGATACAAGCAAGGAGACAAAAGAAATGGAATTTGAAATATCAATGGCACTTCAGCCCTGGGAGCACGTAAACAACTGTCCAACCCTACTTTTCAGGTTCCACAGAAAGAAAAGACCTGAGGAACTGGGGTGAAACTCCACTCCAACCTGTCAGGTTCCACAAGCAGCTCAACAAAATCTCATGGTAAAAGATACAGAGGTCATTGAAGAGATTTAGGAAGGGTGAGCATGCATGCTTGACAGCATCTTGGCAACAAGTCACTGGCCAACTACCCGTGAAATTACTGCAATTTCCATGCCTAAAACAGGAGCCTGATTAAAATACTCAAGTAAATTACAAGACACTAGATGGCACTGCTTTGCCACAACTTAGCTCAATCGTCTTCTAAAGAGAATGTTAGAATTAATTGCCTAAACTGTCAACATCTACTAATAGATTCTTGAACAGGTGCCTTCTTGGCACCATGACAATAGGGAAGATACTAATCTCTGTCAAAGCTGGTCTCAACATACTTCACTCTTGATTTCACGAGCCACAAGAGGAGAGGTTTCATTTCTCGGGTCTCTTGTATACTAGAGACGCAGGAAGGATGAGATAATGTCCTTTACTAGACTGACTACTGTTGGTGAGAGAACTAAGTGATCACTCTGTATCGGAATTATCAGTCCTCACCCTCAGATAAAATCTGTACACTTTCAAAAGCTGAGCACGGGAACATAAATTCATAAATCTGCTAGGTACTAAAAATCATGAACTGAAGAGAAACATTTGATATATGCAACAATCTGAAATTCATTAATCCCCTCTTTTAGTTCTTTGGCTACAACAATGTTAACTGGGCCATTCTACTTTGAATAGTCTTTAGAATATATGCTTATTAGTTCTGCTGAACAATTTGTTTCACCTTGCATTTAACTGTGATACTCAGAATACTGTTCCCAGACCTGAAGAAGAGCTCTGTGAAATTTAAAAAGTTTGTGTCTTTCACCAACAAACAGCTCCAAAGGCTACTACTTCACTTACCTTGCCTCACCAATATCCAGAGAACTGCACAGCTACAGCTACACTATATACAGCTCTCTTACGTGAAACTCTTATTTTAAAACAGATAAATTGACATTCTGACATTTCCTACTTCCATGCTAACAGAGCACAGTATTGTTTTCTGATGAACCTGCTCAGGCACAGTACCTGATTTCTGTTAACCAACTGGACATGCTAGTCATCATAACCTGTGTGACAACATTTCTTGTGCAAATATCTGCATGCATTTAGTTATTTTAAACAGAGGTTTTCAGACTATAGGAGCATAGCAAAATAATGTCTAAATTTTGTAAGAAAAATTTTAAAACAAAACTTGCCATCATATATAAAGTACTGAAACCTTAACTCAATGGTATGTATGTTAGGTCTGGTCTACAAAAGAATGTTGTCGATCAAAATCAGCTTTTGTTGAAAAAAGACTGCTGGTGTACACACTAAAATCACGGCCCATACAATGAAACTGCCCTGTTTTTTCAGGAAATAAAACCAGCTCAACGAGAGGCATTTGACAAATGTTTAACAGCAAGGCGTCTGGGTAGACACACTTGGCTACAAACTACCATGAGAAACAGCCCATCCTAACCATTCCAGCCATCAGTTTGAATTCCACTGTCCTCCACCCACCTATCACTCCTCCTCTAACATCCAGCGAATTTTTGAAATTCCACTTCCTGCTTGGCTGGTGTGGAAAGCTCACATTGCATCTTCCCTGCTGACCAAAGTAGCCCCCCATACCACACAATTTCCTACTTGGAGCATTCTGAAGCTGCTAGACCTGACTGCCATTTGGGTAGAGTTGGCTGTGCAGTCCTAGCTCTGCGCTCACCGTAGGAACTGTGAAACCAATGGCCAAATTTCTGGAGTCATGGTGAAGAATGGCTAGGAACAGACACACTGCAGTGCCAGTCAAAACGTTAAGAAGCTGGACATGACACTCTGCACCCTCAAGTACACCCTTATGGTGTCATTGTGTATTATTCATGTTCACCCTTCTAGCATAATTATATATTATTTAATGCAAAGCATGTCATGTAGGAAATTTCTGAATACCTGTAACATACAGAGCATCACTGTTAGAGCAGTATGTTTGTTGCAATGCTGTGTATGATTATGAGCCTTTTCTATGTAATATTCTCAAATACGTGTCTCATGGCATGAGACAGATCTGGGCATACTCTACAGAGCTAAGGAGCAATTTGTCTCTCATAAGGACCTGTACACAGCACAAACCCAGCTCAGTGTTCCAGGAATAAAGGACAAGCCTAGACATCAACTAACAAATCTGCAAAGAACCACAGGGCGACGCAAAGGTGGCTTTGCACATCCAAAAGTTCTGCAGCCACTGATCGACATCCCAGACCTGTATAACAATGTGATCACATCACTCAGTGCTTATCTCGTGCTGAAAAGTAGCTGTTCACTGTGTGCATATACTCCACAAATGCAAACGGTAATGCACTGCTGTTTGTTTACATGGCACACAATAAACTGGGCTCCTTGGATTCCAGTTTGGATTACGTTTGGTAAAATATATCTAGGATTATTTCACAAAACCTTTTTGTCAATATGACCTGGTTTTATTTGTCAACTGAGTTCATCCATCTGGACTAGGTTGACTAATACATTTGAAGTTTCAATCGCAGGAAGCAATACAGCAAAAGATACAATTGACATGTGCAAAAGTATATTAAGAAAAAAGTGAGATATGCAGGGATAAATTACATAAGAAGTTGTGATAGGCATTTTATTAATTCTCATATATCTGCTAATAACTTTGTATCAGTCTATCATATTAGATTTTAGTGCCTTCAAAATTTTGTATTTCCCAAAACAATGAACAAGATAAAATTTAAAAATGGTCCAATTAACTTATTATCTAGATGTTGGTAATTTTTCCAGAGATCCAAAATTATCAAATAAATACACAATCCAAAGTTTTAAAATTGCATTATTGCAAATTTTTTTAACAGCATAAACTCTGGACAATCCATAACCTCAAGAGCTCGCTACTCCACATTAGCTGATGACTGGCAACTAATTTTAAGGGGACTAGAAAAGAAACAAAGACTTAGTTTCTCTCTAGTACATACTATATATTGCTCTATGATACTATCATTTGTTAATAATTCATTTGCCAAGTTACTCTGGTTGAAAAGAACATTTGAGTTTTGACTTATACAACTTTCCACAAAAAAACTCCAATCCCTTCAAAATGACATGATTTCCCCTTTCACAGTTTCTGGCCACCTCAACAGAAAAATCTATTCATGTTTTTCCATTCAACTTTTCCTTTATATTGCTGAAAAGGCATATGTCACATAACATCAAGTAGAACTACAGTAACTGGTAACTCTTGTGGACCCTGCAGAATGCAGTTTTACAAATGCAATGAAGAGCATATGTTAGGGTTAAAGATGAAGTGGAAAATCCTCCAGCAAACAGAAAAGAATGAAGACTTGACATTCTTAATAAAAAATATATTCAGTGAAATCCTGGCCCAACAGAAGCAAATAGGAGCTGTGCCATAGAATTTTACAGGACCAGAATGTCACTCACTCATTTTTATTTTTAATTTTTCTTTCACGGCTCAGCACAGTCTTGAAAATTTTATAAATATGCTATAAAGTTAAAGTCAGAAAAAGTATTGCTATTAAAATATAACATTTTGGTTGACACCAAAGAAAAGTTTTTCAAAATATCATTTTGCAGAAAAAATTAGTCTTGTTTTCATTTGGAATGAAATATTTCAAAACCACAGAGTTTCCAGCAAAATGAAAATTCCCATTCCCAAGCAGTTCTAGATACATTATCCTTTCTGAGTACCCCTGTTTTCTTAATGGTCCCTGTTCACATACCAGGAAGTGAAAATCAATTTGTTTTAAATGGATGAAACACTGACCTCCTGACACATAATATCCTGTCTATTGAGGAGGAGGATTAGAGGAGTTGCTGCAATGAGACTTGGCCTTCTTGGCTAATATGATGCTATAGTATAGCTATAGTAGAGCATAGCTGTGTTTCTTCCTTCCTTACTTTCTGAAAAAACCTACGAAGAGAAAGTGAAGAAGGGGGGAAGAGGAACAATATATAACCACAGTCTTTAGCCATGGTTGGAACAGGAGAAGCATTGTAGTACTAAAGATGAATTAACAGAATTGCTTCCAACAAGAATTGCTATCTGGAATAATGCCTATTATTCATTGATAAAAATGCCATGCTCATTCATTCATTTGTTCTTTAACATCATAAACTAAGATTGATGTAACTCCATATTGTAATTAAACCTCCATTTTGAATTGTTTACTTGATTTTGTATTACCCAGCCCAAGTTTTGCTAAAACTTCTTTTAGATGTATGCAGGAGCATTGCTGGGTACAAGGGAACACAAACTCCAAGTCCCAGGACCAGTTCCCAGGGACCAGGCAGACTGTCCAGGTTCCCGGCTGGGGGGGAGCTCAGCCCAGCCCTACTGCTGGCGGCAGGAGCCAACCCTGACCCTGGTTGGGGACCTACGGCCAGGCTGCCTCCAGCAGCGGCAGGAGCCCAATATGGCCCTGAACCCAGCCCTGGCTGGGGACCAGGAACAGTATTGGTGGCAGAAGCCAGGGCCACCAAAGGCAGGAAATCAATCCAGCCCTGGCTGGGGACTGGGACTAGGCCACCACTGAAGGAGCCAGATGTGGGCCCCGATGAGGGGACCTGGGGCCAGAAGCCAAGATTAAGCCATGGGGCCAAACTGGGACCAGCACAGCAGCAGACAGGGCTGGTGGGGGACACTTTTGGCCCAGCAACACCCCTGGATGTGTGAACTTGATTTGGATGTGTGCATGAAGGGGGTGGGTGGGGGTGAGAGAGAGAAAGAGAGAGGGAATCAACCTCCATCACTAGCCTGTCCTGATAAACTGCTGGCATCACCTTCATGACAGAAGAACAATGCAGACAAAGCCTGAAAAGGCAATAAGAATCCAACCTAGAAAGAAAGGAACAAAAAGCTCCATCAAGAACAAACCTGAAAAAGCCCACATCTGCTGTTAACTGATGAGTCATAGTGATACAGTACCCTAAAGCCATGTGACACAGCAAGATCCATTGACTAAAAGATATAAAAGAGGGATGAGTCTACGTAACTTGAAGTAATGTTCTGCAGGGCATCCAAGAGTGTCAGTGTACATCTGTGTGCCCAGCAGAGACCACACTCTTCCTCATGCTCAGCTTCTCAGGCCAAGTAGTTGCCATGACCTGCAAACACCAGCAACAAACTCCAGCTATAGTCATAGCAACAAGCAGGACTGATAACTGTACATGGCTAACAGCAGAATGTGTGCGTGCACATGTGGAAGTACTAAATATTAGGTATTAACCTAACTGCATTTTTCTCATAAAAAACATGTCATATTGCCTTGTCCCCCTGAATAAGATCCTGCTAGTATTTCCATTTTCTAAGTACAGCATCATCTCTGGATGTACCTCAATATTTTCCTCCCTTGTGAAAAAACAAAATGAATCTTGCAGTTAAAGTCATGATGTGAACAGATCTATCACCAGTGTACCCCTCCCTCCCTCTCACATAATTAAGAATACTGACTGACTGACTGCTTTGTGGACTGTTAAGGGTTGATCTGCACAGTGTGGAAATGTGAGCAATTGAGTGTGATTGCTAAACCACAATAAAAGTGCTGTGCATGCATCAGTGCACGTAGCCTCTACCAGTACTGCTGTCTGAAGCAGTACCAACTTAAAACACACCAAGGAAACTTTAGTACGCACCAGCACGCTCTACACAGACCAATTACTGTGTCACATGTAATGAACTTTACCTCTCCATAAGCTCCAACTCTGTCAAGCTGCTGCTCTTGCCCTGATAGATAAAAGATGCATCTCCACCCATGAAAATAGAAGACTTTTGTTCAAGTATGCCAAGGCAGAACTATGGTCAATTATAATTCAGACTTGCTTTCTTCTGGCTAGAAATAGTGTTTTCCTTCAAACATGACATATTGGTGCACATTTGGGAAATGGATGCTGTTTTTCCTGGATTACTTCAGAGTTCCAGTGGATATACCATACTTTCACACTAGCACCAAAAAGTCAAGACCATTCTGCTTAGCTTTACTATATTAGGGTGTTTGGGTAACATATGTTTGAAGAAAACATCCTGCAGGAATTCTATAGCAGATTAAGAAGAGAGGCATGGGCAAAATTGGTGACAGGGACAATAAATCTCTTTAATTCACCCTCATAAGGGGGTGGGTGAAAAATAAATGCAAACCACATCCTTTTTAATAGAGGTAACCTGGCCTTTTGCTTCGCCATCCCTGGAGAAGCTGCAATGCACCTCTATATTTTAAAAGCTACTGCATGAAACCATTTGACTGTAGCTCCTCCTTACTGGATTATGCCTAGACATCCCCTCCCCCTCTTGGGCCATATCTACTCTACCAATTTATGTCAACCTAAATTACAGCACCATATAGTCGCCACAGTTAGAACATCATTTGTGCTCATACATGCTTTGTTCCATGTGTCGGCAATGTGTGCACTCAGCAGGAACACTCATACCAATGCACAGTGCATCGCACCATGGAGAGGTATCCCACAGTGCACTTGCCACTGTCAAGCACACTGTCCTTTGGAGTTTTTGAAATGCCCAACAGGGACAAAATGATTTATGTAGATGTGACTGGAAGCATGGAGTAAACTTCCTATACTGCCATGTTTTCCATGCCATAGTTTTACTGGCATCCCATAATTTTTGAGCCTTCTTTCCAAAAGTTCACAAACCCACATGTACTTCCTCACTGTCCACCACTTCTGAGAGAAGCATGGAGCCTAAACTCCTATCATGAGCACTGCAAGCACAGGGTGCACAATCCTGCAGTATTAGCAGAGCTTCAAGAGGAGCCACAGAGAATGCGATAGTTCCTTGGAGGCCAGACTGTTGTGGGACATAGAAAGAAAACAGTTCAATTTTCCATAGTGTTCACAAGGCAGCTGGAGATGGCGGAGCACTGGTTCTGGGCCCAAGCAACAAGCCCTAATTGGTGGGTTTGCACTGCAATTCTGGTTTGGGAGGATGAACGGTAGCTAAAGAATTTTCAGAAGCACAAGGCCACCTTCCTGGATTTGCAGGAACACCAAAACGAGTGCTTCAATGACAGTGGAGAAACGAATGGCATATGCACTGTAGAAATTTGCAACACCAGACTGATGCCTAGCTGATTGATGATAATTTAGAGCCAGGAAATCCACCTCAGGGGCCATTGTTATGCAAGTGCACGAGCCCATTAATCTCCTCCTGCCTTGCATGACTCTGACTCTCGACAATAGGCAAGACATAGAGGATGGATTCCAGTAGTAGTGTTCCCAAACTTCTGTGTGCTATATTCAGCACACACATTCCTATAATGGTACAAGACCACCTTGTCATAGAAAACAAGCAGTCGGCATGGGGCATCATGAGGCAGGTACTGGAGACCAGTTATGTTTGATATATGTGAGACAGTATCTATGCTCTCACTACACCAACCTAACTACATAGATCATAACTATACCACCGGCAAGAGCCAAATACAAAGAGAAGACACATGCACAATTAAGTTGACGTAAGCTGTCTGGTGTTAACCTAACTTTTTAGTATAGGCCCAGCCCATGCTTTGCTTCAGGGCTTGGGAAACCCTGAGTGCCCGGTTTCCATGGCACCTGGCATTTGCAGCATGGCACTTAGCTCCACCATGGAACTGCAGCAGCAGAACAACCCCAGTGCCTAAAAATAGCACCACCAGCACCTATAGTGGCACTCAGGAGATGTGGCAGCATTTGAGTGGTGGGGGCCTCTGAGGCACCGTCAAAAGCGATAGCAGTTTTTCAGCAGTGGTAGTGTTCCAGCTAGGCACACCTTACTTTGAAGCTAGGCACCTAGCTGGGCAGCAATTTTGTGGAGCACTGCTCCACTTCTTTCTCCTCTCTCACATCCTTTCCCTTTGTCTCTGTCTGTGTGTCTCAGGCCTCCACCTCTTCCTACATTAGGCACATTTGTAATACTACAAGTGATAATAAAGACCTGGCCCCTGACCAGAAGAGCTTACATTGAGAAAACTCTAGTGACATTAAAACGGTAAGGAAGAGTGAAACAATCAAAATATACACAAGTTTCACACATCTGCTCTTCTGCTATACAAAAATTGTAAATTATGAAAAATTTGTGGGATTCTTGCTTCTTCACCACTTCTCAGTGTTGCGCACCTTCTTTGATTGTACATTCCTCAGGCCAGGGACCACATCTAGCTTTATGTACAGTATTTATGAAAATGGAGCTCCAAGATGAATCAGGGCATTATCAAGGTATAAAGACTGCAATAATGTAAGTAACTTTTCTGCCTGAAGAATGGTGTTCACAGTTCTACAGAATTTGAAATTGAACATGGATTTCAAGTCTTTGCATTAACATTCCTTTCTTCCATTATACAAAGTCAGTATCATAAATCTTGATTTCTCTTTACTTTTATTAAGTTATTCTAAATCGAAAGGCAGCCTCTACCCCACTGTAATGTCAAACTGCTTTGTTTTTTAGAAAATCTGGCAGAATAGCCTAAGCATAATTGGCTCATTATGGCATCTCTGATGCTGCAACTTTCAGTACCCAAAATGCTGCTTCCTCTTCCATGACATGTGCCAATGCACATTAATTAAAAAATAAAATTTTGTCTCCAAGGGCAGAAATAAATAAATAGTAATATGCATATACATAAATTGTGTTAATTCTGTTTATCATAACTAGATTTCATTGTTCAGATGATTAAAAAAGATATGAGAAATGTTTTGAGTACTTTGCTTCCAACAGAATACATTTTTCTTCACCATACTTAAGAGAAAACAAGTGCACATGCTCAAGACAATCAGTGAGCCTGTAATTTGTCATTACTCAGCCCAAACTGTAATGACATAGTCATCAACTATAAATCAATACACATTCCAACAAATAAAATATTTATAACTGACTGAGTTTTTGTTTCCATGCCATGAGTCAGGTAGCACCAACCCACGCCGGCTGCACTTCAGGAAGGCACCTGGTAGAATGCCGTATGTTCTACTATGGATAGATAATTGAGATGCAGCAACTGTAGCCATTTAGTGCAGGAACAGGAAATCTGGAAAGCAAAGTGAATCACCAGCAGAGTCAAGAAAAGAACATGTGTGCTCAGACAAATCACAATCCTCTCTGTTTCAACTGGTCACCATGTGAAGTGGGGATAATAATCATCTTTGTAAGTCATGTGGCAATCAAAGGTGAACTGCTGATGTGTACAGTATTTTATGCCATTTATAATGACTACTGAATAACATCCCAGTACACTAGGATATCTTTGGTTTTCTCAGAAAAACTGTTTGACCTGAAATTTTAAAAGAGCCAACTTTTTGTATTAAAATATGCCACACAACAAAATCAGATCTCCCCGATACAACAAGTGATTTGTACAAGGCTCAGAAAAGGAACAATGATAGCAGATTAATTTAAAAGTTACAATACATCATTCCTCGGCAAATTAGTAGCCTGTCACCTAGCTCCGCTGAAGATGTAATGTTATGAATAAGTGCCCTCTGGCAACCAAAAGTAAAATTCCTAGCGCTTAGCTGTGAGCAAATTTTGTCCACCCCTGCTACATATAAATGTAACCCTTATCGCTGTAATTACTTGAAGTAAAAATAACAAGCATCCATGGCTATAGTCACATAAAAATTTATCTTAGAATTTTTAATAAATAATTTCAATGTTTCAGTACATTAGCAAGCATTAAATCACCCTAGAAAAACAGACATTTTCCCTTTTACAGCATGCAGCATTTCTGAAGCAGAATTCTCAGAGACTGCCTTCAAAGGGCAGATGTTTTCAACTGTTCCAATAAAAGTCAAGTATCATAATGGTGACACAGAAGCTTTGTGTGTTTCCCAAAAGTTTGCTCCTGATCCGTGAAATAATCCTAGCATTTAGAAGTGTTTTGCTTTATGCTTACCCATATTTCTACCTACATCTACCTACCTACCTACCCAGCACCATAACAGCCAAGTGCATTATCCTCCCTTTTCTTTAGTCACAAGACATTTAAGTGGCACACTCAGAAAAACATAGTAGTCAAATAGTTAGCCAGGAACAGTCTCCATTGCAAACTTGGAGAGGTCTGAGGAACACTACTGACTGGAGAGCAAAGCAGAGATATTTGCCTTCTCCTTTTAGGACCTAGGTATATTAGTCAAAGAAAAATGAAACAGAAAACACTTATTTAGCAGGATTTTAAAACAATACATAATACACGATGTATACCCTACTTAACCTACAAAGATGGCACCAGGCTTGCATCAATACAGTATTTCTCTCTCTTTTTTTTTTTTTTTTTAAATATATGAAAGCTCTATCACCCAAACTGGCTTGGTAAATCTAGTCTACAACTGGTATGGGATTAATAATAATTTTTAAAAGAAATTTTGGCCCAACATGTCATAATGTCTTATATAAAAACCATGGAAATAAATTCTCTGAAAGAAAAATTCCAGAAAACTCAAGCGTTAACATTAAAAAAGCCAAAATCTTTTCAGCATGTACCATCCCATGTGACTAAAGTCAACATGAGCTGATACTTTACTTTCATTTGCTCCTCAACGTGCCCTGGCCACACAGCCAGTCACATTCCATTATCACATCTGTTGGATTTTTCTGACGCAAGCTGCAATTCTCTCCTCAGCTGATTTACTAGGAATCTCAGTAAACTCTGCTCCTGAATTCTAGTACTACCCACATTCTTCCCTTTACACAAATACACAGCAGCCCTTTCGGGACAGAGGGACAGAACTGCTGCAGTGTTGGGAGGAAGGGAGGGAGAAGTTTACCACAAGTCAGAGATGAGGTCAGCTGGAATTCTTAGAGAAGACATTTTTGCATGTATGAAGGAGAGCAGCAGCTGTGAAATGTATGGAATTTGGCCTGCTGAATTTGAGTGGGTTTGTGGCCAGAGGAATGCATTGTGGGAACAAAGAGATTAAAAGACAGGAAAATGCAAAGTTGTATAATGGAACGTCAGACCTACTTACAGTAACAGAAAGTCCAAGACATCCACTTAGCTACTCTGTTACTTATGAATGTTAAAATGACAATATTAATACATATGTATCTGTACAGTTTGTGTTAACAGTTGCATTTTCCTTTAAATTGTGTATTTGCAGAGAAAAAAAATATTCTCTGTCCTAGGGAGATATCTGCATCACAGGAATAGCAATCTTTACTGGGCAAATATGGAGTCACATTTAGTTACAGGAAGTGAGCAAACACCCCCTTGGACAGGGGATTCTAATGAAACAGAACAAAACCATGAGGGACTCCCACCCTGCAGGCTGATCTTATTTGACACTAGCAGCCCCTGACAGAACATCCTACATTTTAAGGAGGCCCTCTTCCCACGTCATAACATTTTTTTTTTTCTCTGAGACGGAAGAAAAAGCATCAATTAGATAAAGAGTCTAGGTTTGAAAAATTCCACACTGGTAGGAGTCAGAGTAGAATAACCTGATAGTGAGCCTCAGGCAAAACAGTGATTTGTGCTTAGCAGTGGCACTACTAATTGTCAGAGGAAGAAGAATAGTCTGTGGGGGGCACTTGTAGATAACACCAGCTCCCACCCCATTTCATGCAAAGTAAAATGAGGAACAAAACCAAACATTTTTCATTCTATAGTTAATGTAACAAGCCTTTATCAGTCTACCATCAACACTAACAGATCAATCAAAATTATGGGGCTTCCAGGGTTTGTTTATACTGCAAACAACCCCACCCACAATATATCTGATAGACCAAGCCTACAAACTCTGATCTGTGCTAAAGTGCTAAAAAAAATTCACGACCTGGGCGTCCTGAATAACCACCTAAATATGCAAAGATCAAGGCAAGTTGCAAAAACGAGGGCCAAACTATCTAAAACACTGACAGATTGCACTGACACCAGACTCCAGATCAGAAACAAACTGTGCTTCTCACTCCTCACACCGATTATTCAGAAGCATAAACCAAACACTGATAGCCCCCTTTACTGCATTCCAGCCCCTGGTTCCCAAACGGCCACTGGATTTAGTATAGACAAACTACTCCAAGCTCCTTAGTCAGAAAGAGTTCCCTTGGCCCCAAGGGTCAGCCATATTATACAGAACAATATAGGTTTAGCTCTTACCCAAAAGACCACGCTTCCAGTCAATCCTTTAATAACTTGTACAAAGGTTTATTATAAAAAGGAAAAAAACAAAATATTAGAGATGTAAAAGGGTAAAAGTGAACCACACACATACAGTGATTAAAAGTCCATGCAAAGCAAGTCCTTGGAAGAATTTGGAGTTTGCAGGTTTGTTCAGTTCCTCCGGTAGTCAGCACTTGCATTGGCCTCAGTCCTTTCTCCCGTTACAGACGAACAGGTCCAGAGATGGCTGTTAACTAGAGACAAAAGGGAGGTGATGCTGCTGCTCCTTTTATCACCTCTGCTTTCTCATAGTCGATGAGGTATTTTCCAGAAATAAAATGGACATTAGTGTCATGTGGACAAGCCCTAGTGGCTCAACAGGTTTCCGTTTGGAGCCCCTATACCTCTGAGCTCCCCTGAATGGGCTATTAAGGAGACAATGGCTGTAAACATCCAGTCTGGGGAGTTTCCCAGAATCATACAAGTTGAAAAACACATATTATATATGGATAATTTCTAATACAGATATAACTCCTACACATAAACCATATAATGATTCCTAGCAAAATATAACCTTTCTACTGGCACCAAACAGAGCCTCTCTCCTATGGACTATTGCAATTATGAAATATTGATATGAAATACCATAGTATCAGAAATGGTCCTCTAAATCTGGACAGCATCACAAGGTTGTACCCATGTGGTCTGGAGCTTGCGCTCTGAAATTCCCTTCCCTTCCCCACCACTAAGCTTTATAGACAAGTTCACTGAAACAGAAACTGCTACATGGCTAAACAGAAAGAACCAAGAGCTTTGAAACGAAAAGGGCATCTTTGGTGACAGCCTTTGGAAACAGAACTGGAAAAACAGGCAAACTGATTATCATTTGCATATTTTATTTCCATGGAGTTAGACAAGGGTATTGGAAATGTTAACTGCTTTTCAAAAGATTGTTTTATGCTTCTGAAAACCCAGATACAACAAGAGTGAAGAAGGAATGGTAGGGAGAATGGACAACGTACATCTTAGGGAAGACAAGCAGAACAGAAGAGAAAAAGTACACTCAAAATGCTACAGCTTAGAAGACAGTTCCAACCAAAGCTAAGATTAACGATATAGGGTACTACTTCTGCCACACTAGATGACAGGAATTTAGCTGCAACAGTCATAAACTTTTCAACTCTGTTTACTGGAGTCTTTGTAGCAGCATCCCACGCAACCTAGAAGGTGGCTATGCTATATTAGTCATATCATCAGAATCTGTATTATAATAATAGAAGCTGCAGCTATGCCAGCTTTAGTAACTAGCAGATTGAAAACTGTGCCAATACCAAAAAATAGCAGCACTCCCTTTAGTTATTTTTTGCTTATGCTAAGAAAGGAAGACACATTATTGGGGAATTATGACATGTTACAGCATGTCCTTGAAGCCAAGTTCACCTTTGCAACCAGATATGCATAAGCTCCGCCTTTACCATCAAGTTTTCTTTTTGGAATGACTTCAATGAGACAATAAATCCTCTCAAAGTAAAAAGATCTCCAGTTGCAGAAGCAGCAGTAAGCTGTTGGTGCTGAAAGCACAGTAGAGGAAAGAGTGCAAATTATAGCTATAAAAACAATTATTCATCACTCTCCAGATCATCCTGAGATTACTGTAAAAAGACAGAACTGTGGGCTGGGGAAGAGAGAAACACTTTTGCCTGTCGGAATCATCATAGCTTTATGATTTCTTCTGCTGACCTGAAGTTATATTTCATATAATAGTAACACGATAAATAACTGAAATAAATTTTTATTGAATGCTGACGAACTATCTTATAAATTCACATACACTGGCAAACTTTGTGCCTTACAGGCAGTGCTCCTTTTCACATGCAGTAAGCTAGTATGTTCCCTTCTTCGGAAGAAGAGCCAGACTAAAAGATTCCACCCAAAGATTGCACCCAAATGGAGATCAGACTGTCTGACGGAGGAGGAAGCAAGTGGTGTATGTGGAACATAGTTAAGGCAGAGACACAGCAACAAGGAACATTTGAAGCATGAAAAAAAGGGGGCTAGAAAATTTAATTAAAACATATTAAGGGTCATAGTGGGTTCTCCACTGCTGACAAGTTTAATATCAACATTGGATTTTGATTCCTAGAAGATCTGATCTAAGAATTATTTTGGGGAAGGACAGAAGGTGAAACTAGATGATCACAATGGTCCCCTCCAGCCTGGGACTCTTATGAACTTAAAGCTGTAGTTAGAGGAAGTACAAAAAAAGCTTTCTTGTTGATTTTGGTGTTATAACCAACTTGTCAGCATGACCGGAAGTAGAGTACACACAAGCAAAATAGGTTAGGAATAAATATCTTGACTCTATATCTATCCTCTCTAAAAAATTAAATAAAGGAATTAACCCTCTTCAGGAGCCTAAATCTTTCTGTCCTAACTTCAAACAGGTCAATAGTTCAATGAGAATAAGCTGAAAACTCTTCCTTGCTGAAAAGAAAAATAGGCCCTAAGGTAAACTGGGATATAGTGGTAGGTTATGGAGCAGCATCAGAAATGGGGGTATTGTCTTATATACAAATAAGATCAGCAAGGCAGATATTTCTCCAACATAATTGTGCGTAAATCTGACAAAAGCATACTGTGTTTGTAGAACAGTACACATGACTATCCTAGACTTATAAATTCTAACTGATCTGAACTATAAATTGAAGTCTGCATTAAAGACTGAATGGATTATTTATAATTTCCTCAAACAAAATTTGTTTCTGGAAAGGACAGATGATGCAAGAGTGATTGCAAGACACACTTTATAAACACCAGTTCTAAATCTCAGGCTTGTTTCCTGCTCCCCAGAACACAAGTCTTTTCAACCATAAAGGAATATTGGAAAAGTAGAGGTGAGAATGAGCTTGTCATCTCAAGTTTAACTACAGCACTGCAGTGAAGACAGATTAGAGAAAGTGCAAAAAGCACTTCACAGATTCAAAAAAAGATGATACTGAAAATACTAATTAGAAAAACAATAAAGGGGCCCTTGAGAGAAATGAATACTGTACAGCTAAAAGACTACTTAGACTGGTTCACAGAAAGACAACTCATGCTTGAAAATATTCAATAAGATTTGTTGAGGAAAACAGTTAAAAGACCTACCCTAGGTAAATTTATTTCCAAAATCTTAAAATCCCACAAAATATTCTGGAACAATTTAACCAACTCCTATTTCCCATACGCGATCAGACTTGTGTTTCATGTAGTCCTGTCTCCTGTCTGACAACTGCCAGCATGAAATGACTCAGAGGTATCTGAAAGAACCTCACAGTGGGTAGATGTGGGATGATCAAGATCAAAAGGTGACTTGATCACACTGTATAAATAATTTATAGAGAAAAGAGTAGACACCAAAGTGCTATTTAATATAGCAGACACAGGTATAACAGAACTAGTGGCTAGAATTTAAAATAAGACATTTAAAATAGTGCATATCCTTTAAAAACAATGAGGGAAATTAACAATCAGGCCACAGTACCAAGGGGGTGGCAGATTAATCATACCTTGAAGTTTTAAAATCAAGAATGAATGCCTTTCTGAAAGATACGCTTTAGCTTATGGGTGTCAAACTCACTTGCTACGGCAGGCCAGATTTCACTTAAATGTACTTCAGGTGGGTGGTACATACCATAAATCAAAATACTGTGTCACTCTTGCAACATCAGAGTGTGCTGTGTATGTGATATTGCGCTCCACAATACCCACTTCCCTTACCTCCATTAAGGAGAAAATGTGGTCTCACAAAGCACAGTTTTGCATACACAGTGCTTCGTGATGTCATGAGATCCGCTGCTCTCATGGCATTTTACAGTGCTGGGTATGCAAGACCTCTCTCTCAGGGAGACTGTGGTACACAGAGCGCAGCCACAGACCAGATGGAAAAGGTCTGTGGGCCACATGCTTAATACCCCTGCTTTAGCCAAACAAAAATTACTTGGCTCAACGCAGGGGTAACTGGGTGAAGCTCTGTGGTCTGTGTTATAGCAGAAGTCAGACTAGTTAATCTAATAGTCCCTCTGCTGTTAAAATCAATTAATCCAACCTGCCTCTGTGAATATTTCATCCTAATCCTTAATAGTCAGTAAGGGGTTCAAAACCATGAATCATAATGTTTATATCAGTTTTAAAAAACTCTTTGTATTACCTCTTGTAATACTACATGGATTACAAAAATATCCAAACATCTATTCTGTGTCTGAATTCAAGTTCTTGGACTCAACAACATTCTGCAGCAGTGAGTTCCATGGTCTAAAAGTCAGACTCTAAATGCATACTAAGTTAAGAACTATTTCCTTTTATCAGTTTTGAATTCACTAGCTTTCAATTTAATGTACTCTTGTTCTTACACTATGGCAAAGGGAGAACAGAAGAGCTCAAACTACTTTCTCTATACCATCCATGTTGCATATATTTAACACATCCTCCTTTATTAGTCTCCTTTTCAACATAAAGAATTTCAATCTGTTCAAATTCTTTTCATGTGAAAGTTTCCTCACGCTGCTAATATCAATTTTTTTTTTTTTTTTTTTTTTTTTTTTAAGATTCCCTTTCACTACATCTCCTTCTGAGATGAGATGACCAATACAGCACAAGGCATTCTAAATGAGGACATACATCCTCTTGTATTTTAACAGTATTTTCTATATTATTCTCAAACACATTTCTGTGCAACCTATTATAGTATGCTTTTAGAAGCATTCACTGTGCTGTCCATGATTATGCTCAGTGCCCTCTTTCCTCAGTTAATGTAGGTAATTTAGAAGCCTGTATGCCTGCACTTCTCTACCTTTTCTTTATGTGGACCACTTCACTGTCCTCAAAAGCTTTTGCAGACCACTATTTAAAATGGCTTGCTTACACTTTTTTAACGTAGCCTATGGCTGACAGGACACAAACTTGTATATCAAGCGGTATTAAAAATGCAGCTATTTCTAATAATTTACTATGTTCACTTGCAAACATATTGCTCTCATCAGAGTAAATTTACCTGAAGTACATTTACCTGCAGTCCCCCCATGGACTGCCTGCAGAGCCCTCACAGACCTCAGGTTGGGAACCACTGCTGTAGGCTCTGTGAATAGTTCGAATTTTCCCTTCAATTTCCATTGCTTTGCAATTATCGATGCTGAGCCTCATCAGCTATCATGTTGCCCATTTACCTAGTTTGATTAGGTCCCTCTGAAGTTCCTCATCTGGAACTCACTAATCCAAAAACTTTATTGCATCTACTGTTTTTATTGCCTCACCCTCGAACCCCCCTTTTAGAATATTTTCATATTTAAAAACACTGGACCTGGTATGATTCATAAGGACATATTTTTCTAACCTTTTTCCATGAAGAAATTTAAGCTATTTATTTCTATTGCTTTTCCAATTTTAATACACTTTTGCATCGATAAAAATATTTTGCCTTTTGGCCCTTGACCACTAACATTTCTGGGCAGCCACTTGTGAAAGACCTTGTCAAAGGTCTTTCAAAATCTATACAAAACCAATTGACCATTTCACCTTTAATAACTACTATGATGACATATTAAAAGATTTCTAGTACATTAATGAGACAACCGCCCTTTGCAGATATGGTGTACGTTAGAGTACAGTAAATATGTAAAGTCAAACACACACCACATAGAGGTCTGAAGAACTAGGTGTAAACCAAAGACTGTTACTAAACCATAGTCTACATTTGGGGCTTTTTCAGCAGCAGTTGACCGCCAGTTACACAAGGAATGTAAAACTCCTTGCATTACTGGCGGCAACTTTCTTAGCCGCTGTTACACATTAGGGGAAAGCCAACCACAAATTGCTTGTGGTCAGCGTTCCCCTATGCCTGCTGGCCCCCAGGACTTCCAGGGCCAACTTCCAGGAGCAGCGCAGAGAGCTCATTACTCGCCGCAAAACACTCCTGGAACACTGAGCTGACAGTGGTGACTTTGCTGCCAGCAGTAAAGACATACACTAAGCTGAAGTCATCCAGACTTAGAGTGCAACTCTAATGAGTGCTAGATCTAATTCTGTTTGCTGCACACAACCAATAACTCAGAAAAAGCCATGCAGTAAGAAACTGAACTCTAAAACAGAGAAAAACCACCAGAAAGAAGACTAATTAATATTAAAGAGAGCAATTAAATGCAGAATGACATGTAGAAGTTAGAATGACAAATGTGTAAGTAACTGGGGAACAACTCCCACCCCCAATAAGCACCACTAAGAAGAATACATTATTAAAAATCATTCTACAGATTCCAAACCAGGAGAACTGTTCTAATTCATTGCAGGGAGTCCTAACAAAGATTAACACAATTCAAAGAACAAGTAAATAAAGTAAAGCAAAGAAAAATATTTTAACCAGTAGCAGCTCTATTACAAGGCCATCCTAGAGCACTCCCCCCTGAGAAAACAAGTCTGTCAAATATAAGCAAATTTATCTTCATTCCAGTTCTGTGCACTTACTTAACATTGTTGACTATTTCATCTTCTCAGATGAATGGTACTCATGCAAGCAGCTTCTCCATTGCCTCAGACTATACAATGTACGTTTCAGCTGAATGCTCAAAAGCTGTAACAGGGCCACCTCAATTTTACACCACACTAGGGATGTAAAAGTGCAAACATTTACATGGTAAACAACTGGTAACCCTTTAAATGGGGGGGGATGGGGGGTAGCAGCTGGGTTCAGCTCCCCACCAGTGAAAGCAGCTGGACAGCTCTGGCTGATGGGGAGGCTTGGATCCCAGCCACAGGTGGAGGGAGTGGGGAACAGAGGGTAGCTGCAGCCAGGCTTGTGCCCCACAAGCTGAACTGACAGGGTGAGGAGGAAGATGAGGTACAGACAGCCCAGGGCTGGGTTAGCTGCATGGCTCCCTTCTAGCGAGAGCAGCTGAGCACCTCTCACTAGCCAGGAAGCACGGAGTCCAGTGCAGGGAGGCAAGCCACTGCTGGGCTGGCTCTGGAAGTGGGAGGATTGGAGACCAGCAGCGGGGGAAGAGTTAGGCACACCTGGGCTGGCTGGGGGGAGGAGGTATAGAGCCCAGCTCCAGGATGGCTGCAACTGGGCTGGCTCCCTACCAGCGAGAACAGCTAGCAGCTCTCTCTATCCAGGAAGCATGAAGGATGGAGCGAAATCATTGCAGCTGGGCTCACCCCCCACCAAGCTCTGGGCCTCCTCACCACCTTCAGGGAGTCGCTCAGCAGAAACCATTCCCATACACCCTCTTTCACTGGGCTTCATGCTTCCTTGCCAGCAAGAACTGCCCAGCTGCAGCTACTCACCCATGTTCTATTTTTAAAACATTTAAATGGATTTTTAATTAAACTACATTTTACATACCTATACCACATCCATCACTGTGGTATCTGAGCTTTTCCTAAAGGTAACACTGTAATTTGGGTGTTGGAACAACTGGCCACAGTATAGTGAGAATAGTCGTTAAGCATCCTTAGTTACCAACATACAGCTAAGTAGGGCCTCACTTGAAATTGAACCAGCAATGATTTTTCAATACTATATGTAGCTAAGGCAACACCTGGAATTTTTTTTTTTTTTTTTAAGTTTAGTCCTATGAGAAATGTTATATTATGGATACAGAAATGTTACAGTGAATAGAAATTAAGATGACCAAGTTTATGGGAGCTAGCAGAACAAAGCTGAAGAAAATTGAGGGGAATAAAAAACGCAGGCCATGCAATAAAGAATTGTTGGAGACTACACAACAGAGAAATAACCAGATCTCCAGACAACTCAGGCTTGTTTTTAATCATCATTTCCAGCCTAACTGAGGGCCTAACATCCTGCAAAGCTTTTGCATATTACTGAATATTCATTCATACTTTAACCACTTAAGCTACTAAGAGTAAAAGTTACCAGTGTGTGCTATGGAAAACAGTGGTGAGGGCCAATCACATTGTGAGGACAGGTAGTCATTACCAGACTTTGATATTTTTAAATATTTATTCAGTTCAGAACACGAGTCAGGATGAGACGTTGGGTTTAGTAATTTGCAAAATGTTTGTCTGAAGAAGGAAGACGACCCATGATCACTTCAGTTTACAGATTAATACAGAAACCAGTATTTGGATTAAGTTCCAACGGGGCAGCTGAGTTAGTCTAGGTCAGTAAAAATAAACAAGGAGTCCTGTGGCACTTAAAAGACCAACAAATTTATTTTTTGCATGAGCTTTCGTGGGAGAAAAGTCTCATGTCTGACGAAGTGGGACTTCCTCCCATGAAAGCTCATGCAAGAAATAAATCTGTTGGTCTTTAAGTGCCACAGGACTCCTTGTTTGTTTTATTTGGATAAGAGCCTTTACAATAATCCCAGAAGCTGGCAACGTTAAACAGAACAGAGAATTTAAAGGAACAAACAAGGAAACCATTTTCATGCATATTAATGTGTATTTTAATGAACATTATGCAGTTGGAAACAAAGATCTAGCATTCATTAATATTCTGTTATTTCAAGACAATCTGCCTAATGCAGACCATGAATTGTGTTTGTGTATAAAAATGTTCAGTACCGAGCATCTGCTTGGCAGTAACAGTTATTAATATGTGGTATTAATTAAAATTCTTGTTTACAGGAAATTATTTTAGTTATAAAAACAAAAATGTGTGTGATTCTTTGAAAGTAACCACACAACCTAGAGTCTCTCATGAAACCCAACACTCAGCTGAAAGTTAGACATAAAATGGGTCTATAAAAAACTCAATTTTAATTGCATCCATATGTATAGTTCCCCAATGTCATCCCCCAAATTGTACCAGAAAGTATAGAAGTGTTCTTTTGTTCTATATTTTCAAGTTCTCATTTACGTATTCTGTTTTTCCTGGTGCCACCTCAAGAACCTGTCTACATACAGTTTACAAATTCTGTAAAGTTAGGAAGTTTTTATGAAATTCTTGCATCATGAAATGCTTCAACGTGGATGTGGAACTGTGTTGTCATTGCTGTAGCACACCCTCTCTGGCCAGGTACAGACGTTTAATGGTCATCTACTAAGGTGGACACACTTTTGGACAATGGATTGGCAGAAGCCTAGGAAAATCAGTTCAGCCTCTGCAGAAGGATTATGAAATGGAAGATCCTTAGAAGATGAACACAGAAACCAATATTCTGATGCCAGCATTATAAAGGGACTGTACCCGTGTGGGTCAGTGAATACTGAAGGAAACACAGATGAAACTTAGAAAGAGGAGAAGGACAAGCAGGGATATTCTATTAACTATAGGACCAGTTAAGATGAAAGTAAAAAACCTGACTTGAATGTAAGAGGGTGAAAGAGAGGCATTAATTTTGAAGAGAAGCCATGTGCAAAAGTAGAAATTCGGACTCTTCAGAAGACTCTGCCCTAACACCAAAGATGTATATATGTTTACTACTTTGTCTACATCTGTGTGTTTCTGGTGCTAACTAAAAAGAAACAGCTTTGAATCCTGCGCAAGTCCTGTTTCTCTGTATTCATTTGCTTCCCTATTACATACACCTGAAGTGGAAAACTGTAAACCAAGAGTGGCCACACGCCTGAAGCTATAGAGCAGGGGTGGCCAAACTTACAGAACTCAAGAGACACACAAGTTGATTATTAAACCTTCAAGAGCCACACTGAGGCACATAGCCATATACTTTTACCTACTAAATTGATTTGCTGATGTTCTTTTGCGAGCCACACTTTTTCATCCAAGAGCCACCTGCGGCTCCCAAGCCACAGTTTGGCCACGCCTGCTATAGAGTATTCTGAGGGGTCAGAACTAGCCTCAACAGCTAGGCAGCTAGAATACAGTATCTGAGTTTTCAGAAAGGGATAACTATAGAGAGGATTTGCACACTGAGCATGTTCCTAAAGACTCCAGCCAGGGACAACGCTTGGACTGTTCAGACTCAGGAGATTTAAAGAACAGGGGATCCACTAGGTGGGTCACACAACAACCTGGCAAAACATCAAACAAGACGGAGCTAGAAAGAGAGAAGTATACAGTAGTTTTAACACATTAAGTGCCACATTATAATACATCAGTGATCCTTTTAGTCAAGCATCCCAAGACATTGCAAAGCCTAGGCTTTGACACATACATTTCATCCAGCTAGGTCAGAGAGCACTTCCCTACTAACTGGAAACAGGACAGGACCTTGAAAAGGAGCTCTTGACAGAGGGAAGACATATTAAGGCACTGAAGAAAAGGTAGATGGCAAAATAAAATACGTATGCACACTCATTTCAAAAGCTAGCTACAGCCTTGTCAACACCTTAATATCTATTGCACACTGGATTATAGTGGCTTCTTCTCCTCAAATATTTCATCATATGTTACTATAACAGCAGCAAGCTTCACATTACGGGACCACAGTAATGGCTCCCAGTATGAGTCTTTGTCTGTCCAAATACTTAATTTGGTACAAACCAGGGAGTAAATCTACACTGCATTAGCCCACCACACATGAATTGTATGTGTGGACCTTAGTGTTGTGCACTGAAATTTTCCTCATATGCTTTCACTTACTCCATTTCAAAAACAGGATAGAACAAAATGCACTAGGAAAATTCTAGTAAACCAGCTTCAATATGGAAAGTGAGTGCATGGCACGCTAGTGAAGATTTACATCCCAGTTTGCCATAAACTAAGCATTCATGCAGACAAGCCAGAGTTTATGTGGCATATATTTAAGTGTTAGTACAATAATTTGATCTTCATAAAATATTTCTTTGACCTTCAATTTCATAATTTCATCTTGAGATTAAACATATTTTCTATGATAAGTTTTAGGTTAAAAAAATAAAATTAAAAACCTGAAGTTTCTTGGATAAGGCAATTATAATAAGAGTTCTCAATTTTTTAAGCCGAAACAGGAAAAAAGTCTGTTTCCAGAGTTCAGACTTTCAATGCTCTCGCTAAAGCAGGGTCTCAAACACACAGCCCGTGGGCCGCATGCAGCCCCTAAAACAATTTCCAGAGGCCTGCAACAACACTATTGTTACCGATATTTGCAATATCATTATATGAAAAAGTTTCAGTGATGAGGCCCTTGGGCTACCGTACTAGTCCTCATGTGGCCCTCATGGTGATTTGAGTTTGAGACCCCTGCTCTAAAGGTCTCCAACCTTTTTGGCTTGAGGGCCAGATATAATTTTTGCTACCCTGAGGGGACACTAGTCTTTGCCTGCATCTCCCCCTACCTTCACTCACAGCCAGACAGAAGGAATTCAGCCAGGAGGCTGTCCTGTCCTGCAGGGAAATCACACTTGTTCTGTAGCCCTGTGCTCCAGCTGGGTCCCTAGGCAGCAGCTCCCTTCTGCAGCCAGGGTGATGGAAAAATCAGTGCTCCCCCTTTCTCTGGCTCCAGCCAGCATCCCAACACTTAAGGACCAAGCAGAGCATTTAGCTCTCTGCTGGAGCTGGGGGAAGTGACTGCTGATCTCTCACTCTAGCTCCAGCTGAGACCCAAGCAAAGAACTGTGCATTGCTCCTTGCTACAGCCAGTGGGAAAGGAGCACTGATCTTCCATCCACTTGGCTGCTGCAAAGGAGTCTGCCCTGGTTTTTCAGCCCCATGGCGACATGCTCTGCTTGAGTCTTTAGGCAGTGGCTCTCTTCTGCAGCCACAAGCCACTTCTGGCCTCTAAGTAACAGATTGGGAACCACTGTTCTAAATCAGTCCTTCAGAGTGAAACTAGCTTTGGTTTCATAACATTCTGTGATTCTATTACACTGAAGGTCATGAGTTACCTATCTTTCAGTAACTTTCAAAAGAACTATTTGCTAATTTGGAAAGTCAGGTCATGTCAATGGGGGAACAATCTGACAGGTCACTGATCAAATAGATACTGGTCTGTGTTATGACTTGCAATTTTGCAAAAATCAAGAGAAGAGATTTTGGTATACAGGTAAGAAATGTGAGTCTAAAGACCACTGATACACAGTAATATAAAAATATCTGATATTCACTGAAGAAGAAAAAAAAGAGAGAAAAGAAAAAAGAAAAAACTACTCTTTTAACTGCTTGCTCGTGAGCTTTCTATGCTAAGTGACTCACAAGCAGTTTCCCTGGAGCTTAGCTCAGACTTATAGAAGTGCTGTATTTAATACTGCCCTATTGAAGTGGGCATAGTCTCAAGGTCTGAGTTATGATGGCATAATGGGAAGAAAAAGTAAGTGCTGAAGAAAACACTGCCATGCATTGCTGCTATTTTGGACAGGCACTTGTGCCAGGAAGGCCACTGAAGAGGCCTGCATCCAAGTTGAGTGAGCTGCTACAATCACTAGTGGAGGCATTTTTGCTTCTTCATAAGAGAATTTTAGATATGCAGCTATTCACTAGGAGAAGACTGAAAGGCCTTTCTTCCTTTCTGCCACTGTTATGAACAACTGTGTTAGACTATGGGAGAATTTAGTCTTTTCAATACAGAAGACTGAGGCACATCTGATATCTAGAATGTGTAGCTTTTGTTCTTCATTGGCTATATGAGGCTTGAACAAAATACTGGGAAGAATATCTCCTGGGTGATGCGAAACTGCAGCACTACCTTTGGTAAGAAAGCTGGATGAGGTTGCAGTTGAACCACTTCTTTACTGGCTCCAAGGTTAAGGCCCTGATCTTGGAAACCCTTCCTGCTGAGGTGATTGCCAGCAAGAAGGAAACTTTCCGTGAGAAATGTAGTAGCAAGCAGGTTGCCAACAGTTCAAAGTGGGGTCCTGTTAGCCTTGAGAGGACTAAATTCAGCTTCCACTGATGCGAAGGATCCTTGACTTGTGGGTACAGCCTTTCCAGGCCCTTCAGGAATCCGCCTGTGATTCTAATCAGCAAAAACCAGTTTACTCTGGATTGGGGAATGGAAGGCCAAAACTGCTGCCAACTGAATTTTAATCAATCAGAGGGCTAATCCTTGATATTTAAGGTGCAGTATGTAGTTCTTGACTGTTTCAAGGCCTGGGATGGAGCAAGGCTCCAGTCTAGAGCCCAATTGGAAAACCCCTCTCATTTTGCTAAGTATGTAGCCTTAGCAGACAGTTTTCTACTTCCCAACAGGACCTTTGCACTGGTACCAAGTAAGCTTCTTCCACATTCAACCATGCAGCATCCATGCTGTCAGCTGAAGGTACAACAAGTTTGAATGTAACAGGCATTTGTGGTTTGAGACGGTATATCTGGCCATACAAATAGTTCCAGTAGAATTGTTGTTGAGAACTCCTCAACAGGCCAAACCAGTACCTCCTCATCCAGGCTAGGGCAATGAGTATCACCTTTGCCCTGTCCTCCCTATTCTTCAATAAGACCCTGAAGCAGCAGCACTGAAGGGAACACATACATCAGCCTCCTGCCCATGGAAGCAGTAAAGTGTCCAACAGAGAGCTTCTAATAAGTACTTGAGTGGAGCAGAATAGGCGGTATTTCCTGTTTTGTGTTTTCCCCACTTGGGGAATCCTCCACACCCAAGAGATTTTGCTGGCTACATGGGAGTGGAGAGACTACTTGTGGTGATGTCAGAAAGACTGGTTGAAGTGATCTGCCAGAGCATGTCTGGCTCCTGGGAGATGCAATGCTGTGAGGTGGATGGTGTTCCAGACGCAAAAGATCCAGAGACAGGTGGCTTCCAGACACAGAAGTGACAATCATGTCCCGCTCTATCTATCTATTTATGTAGTAAATTGCGGCAGTGTTGTCTATCAGAATCCAAACCACCCCACCCTACAGATAGGGAAGGAAAGTTGACAAGCCAGTGTGGGGGTATGGTGATGATTGTTAACTATAACCTTATGAATCCATTAATAAATTCATTGGGCTCACTCATAACTTAATTGAGTTTACTGGTTTATGGTTCTAATTCACTCTTATACAACTTTCACTGGTGTGTAACTTCACTCCAGTTTTCCCTTAATCTTCATGAGCCTTCACTGATTGACAGAAAATAAGAAACAATCTTCATGTAGTCTTGACTGGTTGTAACAATGTTTCTTATTGGTAATGTTGCCTCAGTGATGTTCTATTTGCCCAATGTGGGTCCTTTACTCAGCTGTCTTCTTGTCCCTCTTTGTTACAGGTGATTGGCCCTGATGTTTCTTCTGATGCTTCTTTGATACAGATGATGGCAACTGGCACCGTGAAACTCACAGTGCCAGTGGAGTGGTCCACACTAATGTCAAAGTGCTCAGCACTGAATCCAAGTGAGTAGCTCGAAGACCAGTTTCCGTGCTGCCGCCATTAGCAAGGCTTTCAAATGACTATCCCTGTCTTTTTGTGTTTGCTGTCTCAAGCCCTTACACAGCTTACACTTGCCCCTCATGTGTCTCTCTCCCAGACACTTCAGACACTGATCATGTAGGGCACTGAGTGGGAAAGGCTTCTGGCACAGAGCTGGCACATGAATTTTTCTGATAAACTGATGGAGAAGCACAAATGAGTTAAATGAGTTTGCAGGGTGTAGTGAGGAGCACTGAACCCTGCAAGATGGTAGTTCCCACAGTTGCATCTGGGACTGGGGTGTTTGACTGCGGTCGATCCCATGAGTAGCTAGTGAGAGCACCCCTCCACTGAGACAGGGAACAATTACATGCAGGAGGCTGGGCATGAGCTCACCCAGGAGCGGGGGTTAACACAACAATGCATGGTAAGTCAATGCCCAGGAGTGGAAAATTGAGGTTGCATAGCTGCACACCAGTCCAGATGCAGGTATGAAACATTACTACCTCAGAATATAAACTAGTTCATAGAACTTGCAAGGCTGATAAATAAAATGAATGTCCAAGTGATCTTGAAAGAAATCCTTTCTGTCTCTGAGTGAAAGAAGACACAGTCAGAAGACAGCGAAGTGAATTTCTAGCTAGGTAAATGGCACAATGTAGAGAGTACTGTGAAACACTAGTGTGAGATGGAAGTTATCCAAGCAGTACAGTTCCCTACCTTCTGGAGAATAGGCTTGCTAGACTAATAAAGAGGGTGTTAAACTAACAAAAAAGGAGGTGTGGAGGACATAACTGAGAATAAAACAACATAAAATTAAAATGTCAAGAAACAAATTAATCCAGACACTAAAGGATGTTATGAAAAATAATTCTTTAATGGCCTACATAGGAATGATAGGCAGGTAAAAACAGAAGGAAAGGAAAGTTACTTCCCTGTTGTGACTGGAATTCTTTGTGACATGTGTTCTTGACCTATATTACTGTGGGAACACAGGTACTCCATGCGCTGAGACCAATGAATACTTGCAAATAATGTCTTTTGGTCCACCCATGTGTCCCATGCTGAAGATGTTAAGGGCGGTGTAGAACAATATCTTTCCAGTTCCCCTTTTTACTGTGAAAAGACTGTTTCTTACCTGTAACTGTTATTCTTCAGAGCAGTTGCTCCCATCTATTCCATCTGTAGGTGTGTGCATGCCTCCATGCATAGCTATCAGAAACCATTTTTCCCCAAGCAGTAGCCGTAGGGCTGGCTCCAGCTCCCCCTGGAGTGGTGGGCATCAGCCATAGTATAGCAGGGGAAGCTGGCACCCAGCCCGCCCAGTCCCCTCTTTCCACTAACTCCAAAAGTGGGGATGCTGGGTGGGTTTGGAATGGATATGAGCAACTCCTCTTGAAGAACAACAGTTACACATAAGAAACCTCCTTTTCTCCTTCGAGAGCTTGCTCACGTCCATTCCATCTGTAGGTGAATCACAAGCATACCTCGGATGGCAGGCAGAGTTAACAGTGAACAGACTGCAGTACCTTCCTTCCAAAGGCTGCATCATCCCTTGCCTGCTGCAAAATGGCATAGTGCGCCACGAATGTGTGCACTGAAAACCACGTTGGAGCCTTGCAAATTTCCTGCACAGGTAGGTCGGCAAGAAAGCAGTAGACACAGCCTGAGCTCTCATCGAATGTGCCTTTATGGGCCTGGGAATTGGGCGACCCGCTTCCTTGTAGCGCTGTGCTATGCACTCTGTGATCCACCTGGAGACGCACTGTGTGGAGACTGGACGGCCCATCTTGTGGGAAGCAAATGCCACAAAGAGTTGTGAAGACCTCCAAAACACTCTAGTCTGGTCCAAACAGAAGGCTAATGCCCTTCTTACATCTAAAGAGTAGCAGCAGCAATCTTCCTACGAGGCATGAGGTTTTGGGTAAAAAACTGGAAGACATATCATTTGGTTACAATGAAATTCCGACACTACTTTGGGCAAGAAACGTCGATGGGGTCTGAGCTGCACCTTGCCCCTGAAGAAGATAGTGTACAGAGGATCTGATGAAAGTGCCCTAAGTTCAGAGACCCTTCTTGCTGAAGTAATTGCCACCAAGAAGGCTACTTTCATGTACAGGACCAACATCGGGCAGGTAGCCAGTGGCTCAAACAGAAGTCTTGTGAGCTGAAAAAGAACTAGGTTGAGGTCTCAAGGCATTACTGGGTCACATACCTGAGGATACAACCACTCAATCCCTTACAAGAATCTTATTGACATTGGATGTGCAAGGACTGACCTCCCTTTAAGAGGTATATGGAAAGCCAAAATTGCAGCTAGATGGACCCTTAAGAACAACAAGGAGAGACCTTGTTGCTTTAGGTGCAGCAAATAGTCCAAAATGTCCTGGATTGCATATTCTGTTGGTGACATCTGCTGCTGTATTGCCCAGACTGAAAATCTGTTCCACTTTGACATGTACAATGCCCTGGTGGAAGGCTTTCTACTACCCAGAAGAATCTCCTCCACCCAGGTAGAACATGCTCGTTCCTCCACTGTTAACCATGGAGTCTCCATGCTGTAAAATGGAGGGATTCCAGGTGAGGATGCAGCATCCTGTCGCGATCCTGTGAGAGGAGATCCAGGCACAGAGGGAGCTCCCACGGAGGTGCAATGGATAGTTGAAGTAACCTCTGGTGATGGTTTTGAGGACCCAGTGGTCCATAGTGATTCATGACCATTCCGAAAGAAAGGGGGCCAAGCAGTTGAGAAACTGGGGGTGGGGGGTGACGATAGGGAAATTGATTTGCTCGCCTTGATCGTAGCCTCAAAATGCCCATCTAGCGGTCGATCTGCCAGATGTGTCCCATCTCTGCTGGGCAGTAAGTGAGTCAGCACTCGAGCGATGCCTGTTGGATCTGTACCTGTCTCTCTGCTTTTAAGAGGGGTAACCTCTGGTGTTGGGCCTGTTACTGTACTTGCAGTGACACAGGGGGTGGACAGAAGGGACATCGATTCTGTGGTTGATTATACATGCCCAGGGTTTTCAAAGTGGTCCAGTTCATGAAGCTTTTCATCTGTTTTTGACGACAATGGGCTTCGCTCCTCAAACGGGAGATCCTGGATCGCATTCTGGACCTCTTGTGACAAACGCAAGGCTTGAAGCCAGGAGGAACGACACATTCATATGGCTGAGGCCACAGACCAGCCAGAAGTGTCAGCCGAATCATATGCTGTCTGAAGGAGTGCCTGGCTACCATCAAGCCCTCTTCCAAGATGGTCAGGAAATCTGCTGCCTGGTCCAGCTGAAGAGTATCCTGGAAACGGCAAAGTGAGCTCCATAAGTTATAGTAGTATCTGCCCAACAGGGCTTGGTGGTTTGCGATCCGCAAATGGAAACTGGCAGTCAAATAAATTCTCTCACCAAATAAATCCAGTTTTTTTATAGTCTTTATTCTTTGGAGTACACCCTGGATGGCCTATCTCTTTGGTTTGCTGCCTCTACCACCAGTGTATCCAAGGCTGGATTGTTAAAAAGGTAATCAAAGTCCTTAGCCGGGACACAGTACTTCTTCTCAGAGGCTTTCAAGAGAGGTAGAATGGAGGAAGGGGTTTGCCATTGAGATCTTATGATTTTAAGCACTCCCTCATGGACCAGAAGGGCAACTCTGGAGGAAACTGCTGGGATCAGAAAGTGAAAAAGGCTGTTTGACACCTCTTTAAGCTCCTGGGCTTCCATGCCCAAATTGGAAGCCATCCTTTTTAACAACTCCTGGTAAGTCTTGAAATCATCTGGGGGGGTGAGGTAGATTGAACCCCTGTCTCCTCCTGAGGCAAGGGCGAGGACACTTCCTTAGGCTGTCCAGGGGCCCTCTCCAAGGCTCCCTCCTGCACGTCTGTCTCTGAGTGTGATGAATCGCCTCCAAGGCTGGAGACTTGGACTGCACTTCAGCCAAGGCGATCGATTGCGGGGGCTGGTGGCAGAGGGTAGGGCCACGAACCCCAGTAAAGCCATTGTGTGGACGACTGTCCTTGTGGCCAATGGTGGGGCTGTGGATGTGACAGAGGAGCAGCTCTCCGTCTCTTGGCTCTCCCTCTTCCTCGAGACAACAAGGAGAGAGAGATAGAGTGACGATCCCTCCCTCTTACTCTACTTTTGTCTGACACTGCTCCGACTGGAGTCTGAGCTGTAGCTAGAAGATCGGCTGCTGGGGCTCCGGTACCGGGGCCTCATGTGACGCTGCCACATGAGCTAAGAACTAAGCAGCTAGGGGAAATTGACTAGAGAATGCTGCAGCTGCAGCGAGGTTTCAGTAGCCTTCGGAGGCGAGGTGGAAAGAAGGAACTGGGCAGGGCTGGGCTCTGGCTTCCCCTGATATTCTCTGGCTGATTCCCGCCACTCCAGAGGAAGCTGGAGCCAGCCCTGTGGCTGCTGCTTGGGGGAAAAAGGTAGCTGTGAACGGAAGTATGCACACACCTGCAGATGGAATGGACGTGAGCAAGCTCTCAAAGGAGAATCAGAGATGATCTATAGCAGAAGGGAGGAAAGGTGAGGTAGTGGAATACAAATAGGAGAACACACAACTCAAAGAACTCCAGTTACAAAGGGTATGTTACTTCCTTTTCTTCCTCTGGTGAGGGTTGCTATGTGTAAGTACTCAGAGAAGAGGAAGACTCAAGGATTCAGGTCTTATGGCTGCTCACAGAATCGCTGTCCAAAATCATGCATCAGCAGAAAAGGCCTGAACCAAAGGAATAAAGGTGGGACAAGTGTACCAAGGCAAAGCCATAGCATGTGGAAACTCAGATAGCATGCCTGACTCAGAAAACAGGGTTAATATTCCAGGCAGCACTGTGCTTTACTGAGCAACCCACGGAGGCTGCTGAAACTCAGACAGACCCTTAGTTAATGACACCGTCGCCTTAACTACCACCTTTCAAAGTACATGCTTCACAACATATTACTACATACCCAACACATTTCCTGCTGTTTCCCTAATTCTCTGTTGTTACATGTCCACCACATTTTCTGCAGACAGCCTCTCAGCTGTAAATTTTAGAGCAGGAACAGATGACAACTAATTTGTTTTGGATGTTCCCAGTATGTCAACATTTTTGAAGCGACAGTTGTTCTTGAAAAAGAAAAAGGAATTAAGATGAAAATCATTTTAGGACTGGCAAGTGGACCTCTGTACAGAGCCTCACTAAAGTCAACGAAGGTCTGCCCACATGAAGCCCATAGCAGGAAGGAGACTTACTTTAGCTCTTTCAATTTTCTTCCCATGACACATGAAGCATAATTTAAATCTAAGCAACATGTACAATTACTTCCTTTAAAAAAAAAATTGTTACAATGTTTACAGAAGCAAAAGTTCCTAGTTTACAGTGTTGAGCTGAATCTAGAAACGACTACATTAAAGGGTGGTTTTGCAATTAGGGGAGGTTTGAAATTTTTAAAAATCAAAATAAAATGCATGATTTCTCCAAAGGTATTAGTTAAACCTGTGACAAGACTAGCTTTGAGGAAGCAGTCACAGAACAACATATATTAAAAGAATCCTTATAAACATATAACAACAAACACTGCCGTAAGCCTTTAGTAACATCTTTGCTTCAAATGCTAATATTTAGGAATTGGGAAGTTAGCTCACCAATCACAGTGGGCAAATATAATCAGTTACTGTCTATGGCAGTGTTTCTCAACCAGTGTTCCATGCAACACTGGTGCTTCTCCAACATAGTGCAGGTGTGACAAAAGGGAGCTTGCGAACAGGGGAACTGGAAAAAGGGGAGTTTGAGAAGCAAGGAGTTGGTGAAGCTCTGAGAAAGAGGTGAAGGCAATCCCCTAGCTGAAGAAGCAAAGAAGAGAGTGAAGCTTGGGTGAGTGAATTGGTAACTGTGTTTGTGTCTTCCCCTACAGATGATTTCTGTTAGTTGTTAGTTACTGTGGGAATTGGAACTGTGATTGTGTTTTTGTGTGATTGGGGGCTGTTTGGGTCATTGGTCTCTGCTCACCTTTGATCACCAGCTTCCATCAGCCTTGAGATCACTCTTCCCCTGTGTGTTTAACGAGGGGCAAGGGCTGACCTAGGCAAAGAAGGCCTTAAAAGCCAGTGGCTGAGCAACCAGAGGGAGACTGCAAACAGGGGAACTGAAAACAGTGGAATTTGAGAGGGAGTTTGAGAGGGAAGGAGTTTGGTGAGGCTATGATGGTGAAGAGGAGCCGCACTGCTGCCAGCGTCCCTTCTGTCTTCTCCACCTGTGCCTGTAACCAGACAGACATCCTGACCATAGATATCTCCACCGTGATCCTGGTATGGACTTGCAGTGACTGTGGCCTGCATTTCCCTGTCACTGACGATCAGGCTAGGGAGATGAATCAATGTGACAGGTGCCTGCTGGTGGAATCTCTCAGGAGGCAGGTGGGAGAGTTACAGGAGTATCCCTGCCCTGGAGAAAAGTTACTCGACAGCATCCATGAGGTGACATGCAAGGAGGAGGATACCCTCCAGGTGCTGAAGACTACTACCACACGACTGGAGAAGGAAGGGATGCCTATGGCAGAGGGAGGACGCTGGCAGCTGGTTACCTCTGGCAGCAAACACTGCTCCACCCCTGCTCCCATCCCTCCGTCCATTGTGGTGAAGAACCGTTACACAGCACTAGAGACAATGGATGAGGTGGAACAGCAGATGCCATGAGCCCCCGAGGCTGGGAGGATCACAGCCACCACAGCTAGGAGGAAATGTAGGGTTGCGGTGGTTTGGGACTCAATTCTGAGGGGGACGGAGGCACCCATCTGTCACCCTGACAAGGCCTCTCTGGAAGTATGCTGCCTGCCAGGTGCCCACATCCGAGACATTACGTAGAGATTCTCGAGAATCATCCGCCCCTTGACTACTACCCCATGCTTCTCATCCATATGGGAACCAATGATACTGCGAGAGGTGATCCTTGGCAGATCAAAGTTAACTACAGGGCTCTGGGAGCATGGGTGAAGTAGTTTGGAGCACAGGTGGTGTTCTCCTTGATCCTTCCGGTCAAGGGTAGGGGCCTGAGCAGAGACAGATGCATACTGGAGGTGAATGCCTGGCTGCAAAGATGGTGTCGTCAGGAGGGCTTTGGCTTCCTTGACCATGGACTGCTGCTCCAGGAAGAAGGACTGCTAGGCAGAGATGGACTCCATCTGTCGAGGAAGGGGAAGAGCATATTCAGACGTTGACTGGTTGACCTAGTGAGGAGGGCTTTAAACTAGGTGTGAAGGGGGAAGGAGACTAAAGCCCACAGGTAAGTGACAATGTGGGAGACCTGGGGGGGAGGGATGGAACTTAGGGGGAACGGGAATTGTAACACCAGGGATAAAAGAGAAGGAAAGTTGGAACATGGGGGTGGGGGCGTCAAATAATTGTGTTACATGTTCTAATGAAACTTTAATACCTGAGGCAGGTGTGGGAGGACAATCCTAGGAGAAAATACAAGGAGGTAGATGCAACAGAACTGAAAATCAACAAGGGAAAGTAGGACAATCAGCCTGGTATCATAGGTACCTGTACATGAATGTGAGGAACCTGGGAAACAAGCAAGAAGAATTGGTAGTACTGGCACAGACAAGGAACTATGATATAACTGGAACAACACAGATGTGGTGGGATAGCTTGCATGACTGGAGCTCTGCCATGGATGGGTATAAACTGTTCAGGAAGGACAGACAGGGAAGAAGAGGGGGGGAGTAGCGCTATATGTAAAAGAGCTCTATGACTGCTCAGAGCTCCATTATGGAAGTGGAACTGAGCCAGTTGAAAATTTGTGGGTTAAGCTTAGATGAGAGGGCAACAAGGGGAATGTCATGATGGGTGTCTGCTATAGACCTCCAGACCAAGAGGAGGAGGTGGATGAGGCACTCTATGGACAACTGGCAGAAGTTTCCAGATCACAGGCCCTGGTTCTCATGAGGGACTTCAATTACCCTGACATTTGCTGGGAGGCCAATACAGCAGTGCACAGGCAATCCAGGAAGTTTTTGGAAAGTGTTGAGGACAATTTCCTGGTACAAATGCTAGAGGAACCAACCAGGGACCTTGCACCTCTTGACCTGCTGCTCATAAAACAGAAAAGAATTGATTGGGGACGTAGAAATTAATGGCAACCTGGGCAGCAGTGACCATGAGATGATTGAGTTCAAGATGCTGATTAATGGAAAAAAGGAAAGAAGCAAAACACAGACCCCGGACTTCAGAAAAGCAGATTTTGGCTCCCTCAGGGAACTGGTGGGCAGGATCCCTTGGGACGCTGATCTGAAGAGGAAAGATGTCCAAGAGAGCTGGCTGCATTTTAAAGAAACGCTGCTAAGGGCACAGAAAGATACCAATCCAATGAGCAGAAAGAACAGCAAATGTGGAAGGCACCGAAAGTGGCTTAACAGAGAGCTCTGCACTGAGCTAAAGCATAAAAACGAAGCTTACCGGAAGTGGAAGCCTGGTCAGATGACTAAAGAGGCATATAAGATACTGCTTCGGACTGCAGGGATAAAATCAGAAAGGCCAAAGGACAAATGGAGTTGTGGCTAGCAAGGGAGGTGAAGGATAACGGAGGGGTTCTACAAGTATGTCACTAAAAGGAAGAGGATCAGGGCTGGTGTAGGTCCCTTACTAAATGGGGCAGATATCCTTGTGACAGAGAATGAGGAAAAAATCTAAAGTCCTCAATGCTTTTTTTATTTTGGTTTTCACAGGCAGGGCCAGCTCCCAGCCCACGACACCGGGTATGGCAGATTGGAGAGAAGACGACAGGCCCTTGGTGATGGAAGATCAGGTTAGGGACTACTTAAAGAAGCTGGACGTGCACAAGTCAATGGGGCCAAATGACCTGCATCCGAGGTTGCTGAGGGAGTTGGCTGATGAGATAGCAGTACCATTGGCCATTATCTTTGAAAACTTGTGGCGAACGGGGGAGGTGCTGGAGGACTGGAAAAAAGCAAATGTAGTGCCTATCTTCAAGAAAGGGAAAAAGGAGGATCCAGGGAATTACAGACCTGTCAGCCTCACCTCAATCCCTGGAAAAATCATGGAGCTGGTTCTCAAAAAATCCATCCTAAAACACTTAGAGGAAAATAGAGTGATCAGGAACAGTCAGCATGGATTCACCGAGCGTAAATAGTGCTTGACCAACCTCATCGCCTTCTATGATGATATGACTGGATTTGTGGATGTGGGAAGAGCCATTGATGTGATATACGTCGACTTTGGCAAGGCTTTTGATACGGTTTCCCACAGCATTCTCGTCAGCAAGTTAAGGAAGTACGGGTTGGATGTGTGGACTGTAAGGTGGATAGAGAACTGGCTAGATCAACGGTTTCAGCATGTAGGAATCAATGGCTCCATGTCTAGTTGGCAACCGGTAATGAATGGTGTGCACTGTTCCCTCTAAGCTGTGCACATATGCGCACGCACACAGGTCATGAAACCTGCGCACACAAAAAAATAAAGTGCACAGAAAAAAATTCAATAGTGCTAATATTGGTGCTCACAAAGAAATGTTTTTGCACACACAAAGAAATTGTTTGTGCACACAGGCTACAAGTAATTAGAGGGAACATTGGTGGTGTGCCCCAGGGGTCGGTCCTGGGGCCAGTTCTGTTCAATATTTTCATTAATGATCTGGATGATGGGACTGATTGCACACTCAGTAAGTTTGCGGATGACACTAGGCTGGGGGGAATGCTGGACACGCTGGAGGGAAGGGAGAAGATTCAGGAAGACCTTGACAAATCAGAGCAGTGGGCCAATAGAAATCTCATGAGGTTCAAGAAGGACAAGTGCAAAATCCTGCACTTGGGACAGAAAAACCCCATGTACTGCTACAGGCTGGGGAGTGATCAGCTAAGTAGCAGCACTGGAGAAAAGGACCTGGGGGTCCTGGTGGATGGGAAGCTGGATATGAGTCAACAGTGTGCTCTTGCTAGCAAAAAGGCCAATGGGCTGCATCAGTAAAAGTGTTGCTAGCAGATCGAGGGATGTGATCATTCCCCTCTATTCGGCACTGGTGAGGCCGCATCTGGAATACTGTGTCCAGTTTTGGGCTCCCCACTGCAAAAAGGACATGGACAAATTAGAAAGAGTCCAGCGGAGAGCAACAAAAATGATCAAGGGGCTGGAGCACAAGCCCTACAAAAAAAAGAGAGAAGGAACTAGGCTTATTTAGCCTTCAGAAGAGAAGACTGAGGGGGGATTTGATAGCATCCTTCAACTACCTGAAGGGATGCTCCAAGGAGGATGGAGTTTGGCTGTTCTCAGTAGTAACGGAGGATAGAACAAGGAGCAATGGTTTCAAGTTGCAGCGGGGGGGGGGGGTGGGGTGTCCAGGCTGGATATTAGGAAAAACTTTCTTGCTAGGAGGGTGGTAAAGCATTGGAATGGGCTACCTAGGGAGGTGGTGGAATCTCCGTCTTTGGAGATGTTTAAGGCCCAGCTAGATAAAACTCTAGCTGGGATAATTTAGTCGGAGTGGTCCTGCTTTTTTTTGGCAGGGGATTGGATTAGATGACCTCATGATGTCCCTTCCAACCCTATGATTCTATGTTTGTGATCCACCCCCGATCCCTTCCCATTGAAGGGACTGAGTGGGGAGGGGGAAGGAGCAATTTAACGCCCCATCACAGCAAAGCTTCCAGGCATGTGGCAACAGATGCTGACACACTCCTGGAAACTTTGCTTCGACTGAAGCGTTTTAAATCTCCTTCCACTGTTAACCGGTTTTTCCAAGAATGTTTTCATCAGGTGTTCTGCATAAAGTAATTAATTCCTTCAGGTGGCCCATGGCCCACTGAAGGTTGAGAAACACTAGTCTATGGCATCTTTTATATATTTTGGGAAAGCACCCTTCACATGAAAATTTCTTACTGTCATTACTTTGTTCAATTGAATATTAATTAAATAAGCTTCCAAATAAGTATTAAAACATCTCTTTTTAATATTGTTTTGTGATAAAGACTTTTTAATGTAGGTATTGTAAAGGGAGATTAGCACCTCATAAGACATTGAAGGCATAAAATTTCAATTGCTTGTAAATCAAAATACCTGACAGATACACAGTTCAGAGAGTTAATTAGAATTATTTATGATCTTGAAAACATTCAGATCCCTAGCAGCAAAGACAACCCATGCCAAGAATAAGACTAGAGCCTGATTTTATTTATCCATCAAATTGAACAAAATCTCCCTGACTTCAACACTGAAGGATGACAGGAAAGATTAGGTGAAGAAATGCAATTAAAAAAAAAATTTTCCCATCATTGCTCTCTCAGTACCCCTATTTATGTCTGAATAAAGATTAGCTTTGGGGAAACAGCTGAATCTAGGCATTTCTTTGTTTTTAAGAGACCCACACAACAGTTCATGTATATATTTGAATTCTTTCTTTGGTTTTCTTTCCCTACAGCATATCACAAAGAAGGGAGTCTATTAATGATACCAACACTCTGAGACAGATTTACTTGGAAGCATTCTAGTTTCTCACAGAGAGATACTGATTTATCATGACAGAGAACAGTGGTCCTCAACCAGGGGTACGTGTGCCTCTGGGGGTACGCAGAAGACTTCCATAGAGGGTACATCATCAGTTCCTCTAGACAGTTGCCTAGTTGTATAACGGGCTACGTAAAAAGCATTAGTGAAGTCAGTACAAAACAGAATTTTATACAAACAATTACTTATTTATACTGTTCTGTACATTAGACAATGAAATGTAAATACAATATTTATATTCCAGTTGATTTATTTCTTAATGACATGATAAAAATGAGAAAATAAGTAACTTTTCAGTAATACTGTGTTGTGACACTTTTGTATTTTTAAGTCTGATTTTGTAAGCAAGTCGTTTTTAAGGGAAGTAGAACTTGGGGGTATGCAAGTCAAATCAGTTTTGTGAAAGGGATATAGTAGTTTGGAAAGGTTGAGAGCCACGGTACAGAGGATGCACAATATGTAAAAGCTATCATCTACCATATTAAAATAGTCTGTGATGACAAAAAGGGTTTATTTTGAAATATAGGAAAAAACATTAGAAACCCTCTGATCTCAATTTTGCTATCTACACAAATTATAATATTCACAAAAATAATGCACCATTCCCATTTTTCTGCAAGCATTTAAGAAAAGTCCCAATTTAGTGATGTCTCAAATTATTTTTATAATACATACTAAATATTGTTAGCACATTATGAAATACCAAATTAAGACTAAACGCTATAATTAAAACAATAAGGAAACAAAGCATTGTGTTATGCCTTGGTTTGATTCCACAAGCTACACAAAACTTAGAACTCCAGTTGATGTCGGAATTTGAGGGACCCTTCATACAATGCACAATTGGACATCCTTAAATCACTAACTGACAACATTTAGTCAATTGTATTCACAGTGCACCTCCCAGTCATTAGCAATATTCCAGCATATGTTAATTTTTCAAGTGTATATATTACTTTACTCCTTACTGTGAAGATAATCCTAGAAAATTTTAGTCCTGTTATCCTTTAAAATTTAATACATTCAAGTTCAGATATCTAATAGAAAGAATTTTTTTTTAAAGGGGGAAAAATTTTATTTGAGTCCAGGCTTCTAAGAAAAATCATGGCTTACATTTCTTAAAATTGTATTTTTTCTTTGATCTCTAATGTTAAATCTAAAATAGTATAATTAGAAATGCACACACTTCTGGTCAAAAGACATAGCCAATAATTTCTTGTCAGGCATTCATTTGCCAAAATTGCAACTCTGTAACCACAATCCTGAAGTGATTAACTGCTTTAAATACTGAAAATTATGTTGTTTAACGCAAAGTATTTTTGCCCCATGGATCTTCATTCTGAAGTGAAATCAGAATGGATGTGCACATGATCTTGATATTTTACATCAGGTATTTTAATAGCAGACTCAGTAGCACCCATATGATCCACTCTACCCTGTTGAAATGACAAGACATTACCTCAACAGGACAAAAGCAGAGGCTGTTGCTATTTCTAGGAGCTACAGTCCAAGAAATTCCCCAGGATGAGTGTGATGAGACGGGGGACAGCCAAGAGAACTCAAGAATGTCTACCAGCCAAAGACAGCTGGAACAGACAGAACCACCTTAATTCTTGCTCTCCCATTGAATATATAAGCCTATCAACATGATCAGCATATCAATGACAGGTAACACAAGTAGGCAGTCTTGAATATCATATAGCTTGTGTGAATAAGCAACAGCTAGTTGACAAATTTCAGAATTATTTATTTTTCCAGAACATTATCTTTGACTGCACCATTAAATAAAGGGCATCTTTCTGCCACAGCTGCTAGCACTCACTGGATATTAAGAAGAGGTTTGTTCTGTTTCACTGTATTCTAGACATAGAACTACAGGAATCTATTTAAAATAAAGCCTTTTATCAGAAGCAATTTCCACTTAGATCTATCTGACAAATCTTTCACTTGAGGCCTCCTACCTTACAAAAAAGTAATGGATTCTCTCCATTGCAGCTTATTTTAATCTTCTAAAAACTCAAACCCAGTATTTACTGAAAGCAAACTTCTACTTAATTAATTTAATGCTTATGGACCAACCAAAATATATCTTTATTAGAAATAATGAAAATGTATGAAGATTAAGGAAATCAGGTCCCCTCAAATTAAATCTTAATTGAAAAAAAAAACCCTAAGATTTTGTATCCATTCATTGTAGTCAATTATTTATAACATGACCTACCCTACTGAACACAGATTGAAGAAATCAAAAGTTCAGTAGCAAGACCACCACCAATATTAACCTGAAGAAGAAAAGGGAAAACATGACTCACCGACCTATTAAAGCTTTTTGAGCGAGAGTCAACAAAACAAGGAAAAGGATGACCCAATGGGCATAACATCTTGGACTTTCAGAAAGTCTTTGACAAGGTCCCTTACTCTAAAGGCAGGGGTCTCAAACATGTGGCCCAGGGACCACATGAGGCTCCTAAAGCTATTTTCTGTGGCCTGCAACACCACTATTGTTACCGATATTTGCAATATTGTTGTATGAAAAGGTTTCAGTGGTGCGGCCCTCAGGCTAATGTACTAGTCCTCATGGTGATTTGAGTTAGAGACCCCTGCTCTAAGGCTTTTAAACAAAGTAAGTAGTCTTTGAAGAGGAGAGAACATACTCTCATGGATACATAACTGAGTAAAAAAGACAGGCAACAAAGGGTAGAAATAATAGTAATTTTTCAGAATACAGAGATAAATAGTGGTTTCCCCCATGGATCTGGACTGGAAATAGTACTGTTCAACATATTTATAAATGATCTGGGAAAATGGTTTTTTTTTGGGGGGGGGGGGGGGGTGAAGGCAAAATCTGAAGATGATATAAAATTACCCAACACAGGTAATTCCAAAGCAGACTGTGAAGAGTTACAAATAAGTCTCAAAAACTGAGTGACCGGGCAACAAAAAGGCAGATGAAATTCATTATTGATGTATGTGAAGTAATCTACACTGGAAAACATAATCCCTATTATACATAGAAAAGAATGGTATTTAAATTAGCTCTTACCACTTAAGAAAGAGATCTTGAGGTTACAGTGAATAGTTCTCTGAACACAACTGTTCAATGTGCAGTGGTTTTCAAAACAACTAACAGAATGTGGGGAGCCATTCAGGAACAGATACCATAAGGACACTATATAAATTCACGGTACTCTCAAACTTTGAATATTTTTTGTAATTTTGGTTTCCCTATCTCAAAAAAGATAAATTATAATTTGAAAGGGTACAGAGAAAGGCAACAAAAATTATTAAGAGTATGGAACAACTTTCATACAAGAGATTCAAAAGAGTACTTTTCAGCTTGAAAAAGAAACGATTAAGGGGGCATATAATAGAGATTTATAAAGCCACGAATTTTGTGGAAAAAATGAATTAGGAAGCTTTAGTTGTTCCTTCACGTAATACAGGAACCAGGAAACACCAACTGAAATAAATGGGCCACAGGTTCAAAACAAACATAAGGAAGTATTTCTTCACACAGCAACAGTCAACATGTGGAACTTGTCAAGACACACTGTGAAGGCCAAAACTATAACAGGATTCAAAAAAAAAAAAAAAAAAATTAAGTTCATTGAGAACAGGTTCGTCAACAGCCATTAGCCAAGATGGTCAGAGATGCAATCCCATTCCCTGAGTTCCTCAGTCTCTGTTTGCCAGAAGTGGAGAACATAAGGCAGGGGATGGGTCACTTGATGACTGCCTGTTCTGTTCATTCCCTCTTCAGCTCCCGGCACTGAGCACTGTTAGTAGATAGGATACTGAGCTAGACTGGTCTGACCCAGTATGGCCATTCTTATGAAATAACATTGGTACAAAATCTGTAGAAAGTTAGCTGATAAGCAGCTGCTCTCAATAAGTATTTATTTGTTACAACATTCCTATAATTGTGATTAAAGGGGCACTTCCATTTAAACACTTTTTCAGGCAGTTTTAACTTTCAGAAATCTTTTAGGATGATGTTCTCCATAATAGTTTTCTGCACAGACGGAAACTTTTGGTAAGTACTTTTCATGACTGCTGCAGGAACTGAAACTCCTTCCACTTGGCCTCCTCTGAATGCAAGAACAAATGGAAGCCTCATCCTTGTCTAGGTATACTGGAGTTGCTTTTCTTCCAATGCAGTGAAGCAATTTGTTTTGATTGGTCTTCTCCTATAACAATACAGAAGGTATTTCAATAAAGTGGAAGGGTGGAAGGTGCAAAGCTTTGGTACACTGTGGCTGCAACTGTTTTCTTTGATTGCAAGTCGCTCGTGTATTCATAATAGTCTCTATTCCCTTGCTTATGTTTGAGAGCAGATTCTCCAGTGGCTCCCACCATTAAGATTTTCCTGCTTCATACGGGGAATTTTTTTCTCCTTTAAGATGCATTTTTGTGCTTCAGAAGAATTCTTTGCCCTTTCATGCCACTAGGCTTCATTCAAGAAATCAGAAAGCCAAGGAGGAAGGATCAATAGAAAAATACATGCCAATTGACTTGTACAACACCAAAAGAACCTAATGATGGAACACATTTTTGTCCCTCCCCAATCCTTTCCATGGCCTTCTTTAGATGTTGCTGTTTCGCACTGTTCCCTCTAAGCTGTGCACGTGTGCATGCATACAGCTCATGAAACCTACACACACAACAAAATAAAATGCACACAAAAAAATTCAATAGTGCTAATATTGGTGCCCACAAAATTTTTTTTGCACACACAAAGAAATTTTTTGTGCTCACGGCCTACAAGTAATTAGAGGGAACATTGCTGTTTTGATACTGTCCAGTCTGCCGATCTGAGACCTATAATCTAAACTAGTGATTCCCAACCTGGAGTCCACGGACCCCTGGGGGGCTGCAGAGTGGCTCCAGGGGTTTTATGGCAGGCTGGGAGCTGTGGCCGGTGTTGCTAGAGTCTCAGGTTCCTATGGAGACCTTCATTTTCAGCTGGCAGGAAGCTTCCCTCAGGCAGAGAGTTTATAAAACTCCTGCCTCCTGAGCATGTTTAGACCATGCTCAGGAGAGCAGCCTGTGGTGGGCCAGGTGCAGCAGCTCTAGCCAGGTAAAGAGAGTGGAAGGGCCCCTGGGAGTGGGTAGGTGGGTGGGGGAGAACCAGGGAGGGGGTCGGAGAATGGGCCAGCAGGCAGGGAAGACTCAGGGGGAGGAGCAGAGGAGGCAGGCTCCACTGGAGTGGCAGGGGCTGGATCCCGCCAGTGGGGGCTCTCCCAGAGTGGTGGGGGCCAGATCCCGCTGGCAGAGGCTCCCCTGGAGTCACAGGGGCCACAGTGCGCAGGCGTGCCACTAGGCTAAAAATGCAGCTGGGGTCCACAGAGGTTTTTTTTGTTTTTAAAGGGGTCCCTAGCCTGGAAAAGGTTGGGAACCACTGCTCTAAACATCAAAACACCTGTTGCCCTTATTAGAGACAATTCTGCAGCTATTCCAACCACACTCTATAGCTGACTTGATTGAATCAAAATTAGATCCTTTTTAATCAGGAAGTGTTAGATCTGGAATAATAAAGGTCTACTGTTGAAAAAATTGAAAGACCAAAGGGTATGTTGACACTGCGCAGCAGCTGGCCTGGGCCAGCTGACTCAGGGTTACAGGAGATGGACTAATAGGCTGCTTGGATGTTTTTGTTATTAACTAGTATTTATTAGGGCTTAACATCATTAAAAGCATTAACCAATTAATCCTTACAATTGCACAGGTAGGGAAACGTGCCAGAAGTTAATTGAGTTGCCCAAGGCTATACAGTCAATGCAAAGCCAGAATCAGAGCTCAAATTTCATTCAAAATATTTGTTCCAAATTGCTTATCAGAAGGCACTTGTGATTTAAACCTTGGGGGGTCATGGAGCAGCCCTTCAGAAAAAGGAGGTAAAACCATCTTACAAGTTAGGACACATCATACATGGAGGATATGATGTGAGTGGTGCTGAATTAGATAATGCTTTTGCTACAGTATCTACAAAATGGGTATGTCCACACGTCTTTTTTATTTCAAAATAACACTGGTTACTTCAAAATAAAAAAGAGTAGGTCCACACAACGTTTTCTTACTTCGAAATAACGGGCTCCGTCGTTTCAAAATAAGAGGTGTCCTTTCAGAACACCTTAAACCTCGTTTGGTTTCGAAACGGCTGTTATTTTGAAACAGCTGTTTTGAGATAACGCCAGTCGGACATGTTATTTCAAAATAACCAGCATTTCAAAATAACGTGTTGGACCTTCCTCCCGGGGTGCATAGCAACCTGAGAGGAAGAGCCACCCCTCCTCAGCACCCTCGCCAGGGTACTGAGGAGAGATGCCGGGGAAGGGTAGCCGCAGCCGCAGCAGCTCACCCCATGCCCAGCTCTGGGGGCTGCAGCCCCCGGCGGGGTGACCGCAGCAGCTCACCTTGTGCCCAGCATTGGGGGGCTGCAGCCTCCCAGAGCTGGTGGTGGGGTGAGCTGCAGGGCTCCCCACCACTGCAGCCGCTCAGCCGAGGGAGCCGGTGGGACCTAGCTCCCCGTGGCTGCAGCCACTCAGCCCCAGGGCACTGGGGAGCTGGGTCGGGACCGGCTCCCCACAGCTGCTGGGGTGACCCAGGGCCCCTGCCCCGCTGTCCCCAGCAGGAGCAGGGACCCAGGGCAGGGAGATCCCTCCCCTAGGGGCTGTTTTTCACTGCCTGGCTCTCCAGGGGAGAGCCAGGCAGGGGATTGGGTGGCAACATGGCCTGCTAGGGGCCATAATGCCACACCTCCCAGGGTGCCCCTCTCCAGCAATCAAAATAGCATGTCCATACGCAGGGCATGTGTAACCTGCTAGGGTGGGCTCAAATTCATTCAATTGCCCCTCTCCAGTGCCTCACAGAGAAAACCCCTGATGAAAGCAACTGGAGAGCCAGGATCCAGTTGTTAAAAGGACTCCCAGCCAAGACTGCTCAGTTTCCACCCCACATTAAACTATTACTCAACAGAAACAAAACAATGAACTTTATTAACTAACTAAACACACCTTATCCTAAGGAACCATAATACTTTTAAACAAAACAGTAAGAAACCCAAGAGTCCCAACGTTCAGGTGGAGTCACCCTTATCTCAGTTGCAGTCTTTTAAGTCCTTGGGGCTTGAATGCAGAACAAACGCAATCCTCATCCTCTCTAGCTGCAGGAATCTTCAGGCAGATGCCATGCAGTCCTTTCTTCCTCCTGTGCAGCCAGCACCATGCAATCAGGTCACTGGCCATCCAGCTCTCAGTTCCACTGCAGACAACTCCCCTGCAAAGCAGTCGAAAGCTGGGAGAAAACATCCTGCAGTCCACTCCTGCTCAGCTCCTTTCACTGAGTCCCTTAGCCAATGTCCTCTGCAGCTCTCTGTTTGCTCCTCTCCAGGCTTCTCTTCTCAGGCTTCTCCCTGGGTATGCAATTCCAGCTCAACAATAAAACTTGTGGGGCATGCTCAGTGTGCTTCCTCACCCTCTTACCAGAAGTTTCTGGTTTCTGGGCTGCAAAATCTGCCCAGCAACGTAACCCAGCCATAAGGGTCCCTAAAAGAGATTGCACCTATTTAGGCACATGGGTTACACATGCTGTTTCAATTGGAGGGGCTTTACTTATTTTTGAATTCATTTTTTTTTAACTCAAAATAAGTCATTTTGATTTAAGGGTTTTATTTTGAAATAAGTCATTTTGAAATGACTTATTTTGAAATAAAACTGTGTGTGGACATAGCCAACGTGTGCTAATATTGCCCTACCTCCCAGCAGCTAGGGGTAATGAAACAAGTCTTGGACTTCTCACTAAAATGCTGTCCCTGGATTTTTCCAGTGAGGCCTATCATAAAAATTCCTTTGACCCTAACAACATGGGAATGCCTCAAATCACTTCAGCTTTGCATTAACTGAAATAATTCTTAGCAGCTTCTGTTTCTGGAGCAACTGAATCCATGTTACTTAGTTGTGGCTCTCCATCCCATGGCTGTCCTTCAATGACTCCTTTACATTCGAGCACTACATGAGATTTCTCCAGTAAAGTTGCAGAAGTCACTGTAACAACACAACATTTTTTAAATCAGACTTACAAAGCTGCAGCTTTGTATGACTAGCCGTTTTCAAAACTCAGGAATGAGCCCATGACAATTCCTTCTTAACTCTCCAGAAAAGATGTTTTGAAAGGAATAAGTGGGCTACAGATTGTTGTAAAGCCATAAAACCAGTGTCTCTGATAAGTCCATGATTTTTAATGTCTAGCACAGTTATGAATTCAAGATTCCTGCCTCAGATATTTACAAGGCAATGGACACTCTCAGATATTGACCCCCTAACATGTCACTAAACTCATTTGTTTCATCCTCATCTATGACAATTTTAGATTCAACAATTAAAGCATTGTCAAAGCCAAGGATGCTAGGACAGCACCTCATTTATGCCATCCTCTTCATGGGCCACCTGAAAGAAGAATTTCTGAACAAAAGCACTGTGAAACTAAGGAAATGCACTGATGACAGTTTCGTCCTCCGGGTAGACAGCACCCTTACGGATTTCCATCACAATTTCAAAAATTACTTGCCAATTAAACTCTCTTTGAAACACAGCCACACTAGCATCAACCAACTGGATAACACACTCAGTTTCAACAGTGGAACCCCACAAACAACTTTACATGAGAAACCAACAGATCATCTCACCTACCTACACAGGTCCAGTAATTACCCCAAACACACTAAGAAGTCTGTGACCTACAGTCAGGCACTCTGCAACCACAAAATATACCCCACAGAAACATTTCAAAGCAGTAGCCGTGTTAATCTAGTTGAATAGACAAAGTGAGACTTTTCCCCCATGAAAGCTCATGCAATAAATAAATTTGCTAGTCTTTAACAGTGCCACAGGACTCCTTGTTTGTTTACAAAGGAAAATCTGAGGTATACACAGGTCAGTCCCTAGGGTAGGGCGAGCAGGGTAGCCGCCTAGGGCCCCGTGCTTTGGGGGGCCCTGTGGCACCCACTCCACTGGCTCCCCATGCTGGGGACAGAGCAAGGCAGCCTGGTTCAGCACTGCCGGTCCCGGTCCCCCCCCCCGGCACATGCGCTGCTCTCCGCTCTGTGCTGCAGCAGCAGTGAGGGGGTGGGAGGCAGCGCGGGGCCCATATCACTACTCCACACCCCAGCCGCACTGCCTCCTGCCCCTCCCCACTGCTCCAGCACATAGCTGAGAGCAGCACACGTGGTGTGGTGTTGGAGAATTGGCAGCGCTGAACCAGGCTGCCCTTTTGGCTGGCTCACCCGCTCCCCAGCATGGGATGGCCGGTGCAGGGGCCTGCCTCTCCCTTGGGCTGGCTGGCCCCACCCCCAAGTGCCAGGGGGGCGAGTGGGGGCCCCACAGAGGGCAATTTGCCCAGGGAGAGCCCTGATATATACCTTACCACACTTGAAACCACCTTCACCAAACACAGACACTACATCAAAGATGATGATCATATCATGGCATCCCTCCAACTGTATAACTTTAGTTGTCACCTACACCTCGCACTGAAACACACACAGCATATCATCAAACACCTACACCCTGTACCAAGCTGGGACTCCCTTTCTGAAAGAAATCTTTCATGAGCCCCTACAGGCCTTCAAACAGCCCTCCAACCTCTCAAAGCTAATCATCAGATGCAAGCTCTCCACAGAGTGTGACACACCAACTCAAAGTAGCACGAGGCCCTGTCTGAACAGGAGATGCAAAACCAGCTGACATATCTCCACTGCTACAATGAATCGCAGTCCCTGGCTATACATGCCTATAAAAACAGGTAGTGTATCTCATCCAGTGTGCTAAATGCCCCAACTGTTGTGCAAAAGAAGAACCAGAGATCCTTTTCAGAGGAAAAGGCAATACATCGCTTTTACTGAAGGCACAAGATATTAAGCAATTAAGCACACACACACTCCTGCTCTGATGTTAGTTACCAATCTGTAGCTCACCCCAGTCCAATGGCCAGTTGGACCAGCTGTGAGAGACAGAGTTGGGGTTCCAATTGGTTGTGATTCTGAGACTCCAAAGCTGAAGCAGGATGAACCCAGTATTCATTGGTCAGAGCATCCCCTTTTTATGATAAATCCTTTACATACAAGTCCATAGGTTTTGCACTATCGTTGTTTAGTTACCCACAGGTGTTAAGTTCCTGACAGCTCCCGTCACTGCTACTGCAGCAGGTGATCCCAGGAGTTGTCTCACAGGTTTTAACATAGTTTCATTATCACAGGATGTTTTCCTCCAGGCAAGGGTGTTGCTTTACCTAAATATCAGGCAGGGCACAAGCCCCCACCAGACACCGGGGCCCCAATCCGTTCCCCCACCCCCCCCCCCCAGCAGCAGTCCCCCGAGCCCTTCTCAAACCCCCGGTGGCCTTCCTAGCCCTTCCTTAACTCCCGGCCCTGCCACCGCCTCCCACTGCCCAGAGCCAACCCAGCGCCGAACCCAAGGTGGTACCACCAGCAGCACCGCTGATGCCACAGACTTCCACATTGGCACAGACGCATCCTCTGGTCCGCATACCAGCGCCACAGAAGAAAACCAGCTCGATGCCGACCATGGCACCGGAAGCCCACTCAGGAAAGGGAGCAGCTCCGCCCACCGACCCACCACCGCCTAGTCTGTTGCTGGCACCGCAATCCGGCACTGGGGACTGCTCTTCTAACCCGGTGTCATCCAGCCCAGCTTCCGTACCACATTCAGTGGAGGACTGCTCTCTCCAAATGTCAGCTGGAGGTCTCCACCTGCTAAGGTGTCCGTACTGCTCCACGAAGGGGTATACAGCATCGTCAAGGCGTGCTGGCAAACTCCATCCTCGATCCTGCCGGTCTTCAGGCTTGCAGACCGCAAGTACCACGTTCCTCAGGAGAAATTCTCCTTTCTCTTCCAGCACCTGACTCCAGGCTCAATGGTCGTCAACACCGTGAACCAGAAAGAGAGGCAAGGCCAACCGGATTTCACCCCTAAGGAGGTGAGGAAACTCGACCTGCTTGGCAGGAAGGTTTACTCCATAGTAGCCCTTCAGCTGCGCATAGCAAACCACTCAGCCTTTATGACAAGGTATATCTTTAACCTCTGGAATGCCGTGCAAGGCTTCCATGCCGTTATCCGAAAGGATCGTCTTAAAGACTTTGACGCAAAGCTCGATGAAGGGGAAATGACATCCAGAGATGCTCTGATGGCCATCTGGGATGCCGTGGACACAGCCACTCATACAATGGCATCACCTGTAGTAATGCATTCTTTGGCCTGGCTACAGGGCTCGGGCCTACCTCCACAGCTGCAGCTCACTATTCAGGACCTCCCATTCAAAGGCCCTGACCTTTTCGCCGAGGCCATGGATGTGAAGCTCCATGGCATGAAAGACTTGAGGGCCAGGCTCCGGTTGCTGGGAATTTACACCCCGCAACCTAACAGATGCTCTCTAAAACCACATCAACAACAACTTCAGCCGTTAAAAAAACAGATCCAACTGCAGAGTACATTCCTGAGGTCCCTCCCCTTTTCCCAGTGCCACCTTGGGGACACGGACAGGGACAAGGTCCATTCGGGGAAGAGTGAGAAGTCCCACGTTCCCCAGTCTGGTAGGCGTGGGCAGGCCTCCGAACACTCGTCAGGGAAGAAACAGCGCTTTTGATGGTTACCATATGGCCAGCGAACCCACAAATCGACAAGTCCCCAACTGCATACACCGCTTCACACACCACTGGACCAACATCACATCCGACCAGTCAGTCCTCGAGACGGTTGCAGAGGGGTATCATATTCAGTTTCTTTCGATTCCTCGAGACGGGAAACCACCCCCTTGTTCATCCCTCAGAAACCAGAAACTATCCTGCCTTCTCAAGATCAAATGCCACAAACTTCTCTCCCTTAGAGCCACAGAAAAGGTTCCCAAGCGGGAGTGGGGGAAAGGATTTTACTCCCAATACTTCCTGGTGCCAAAATCCAATGGGGACCTTCAACCCATTCTAGACCTCAGAGCTTTAAACAAACACATAAAGTTCCACATGGTTTCCCTATCACAAATCCTTCCGTCTCTCTCCCCGGGATTGGTTTCCGGCCCTCGATCTTAAAGACGCCTACTTTCACACAGCCATAAGGCCCCACCGCAGGTGCGTCTAGGTGCCCGCAAGGGGTTAGCATCCCTATCCAGCTCCAGATTTCTGTCCATTTGTACCATCATTTCGGAACTGTAAACATCCCCCGTGACCAGACCACGGCCCAACGGTGCCTGCAGCTCCTCGGTCACGTGGCAGTCTCCACCTCAGTGATCCAGATGGCATGCCTGAAGATGAGGCCTTTCCAAATCTGGCTTTCCATGATGTTCCACATACGGAGGGAGACCCTAAACAAGGTACTGTCTGTCCCCCAGGATACTCTGGGGACACTTCAGCTTTGGAGGGATCCCCGCTCTGCAATGGTGGGCATTCCCTTCAAAGACCTCAGGCCCTCAGTGACCTTAATAATGGACGCCTCAAACACAGGGTAGGGGGCTAACATCTCTGGGGGACTCTCCACTCAGGAGCTCTGGTCCCACACCAACAGCCCTCTCCTCATAAATGTGAAAGAACTAAGGGCCATCATCAGGCTAGCCTACTTGACCTTCCTTGACAAGATATGGGGCAGGTCGGTCCAGATCCTCATGGACAATATCACAGTCATGTTCTACACGAATTAGCAGGGGAAGTGGGGGTCCGTTCTACACCACTTTGAGAGGAGGCATGAAAACTCTGGGAATTGGCCATATGACATGACTTCCTCCCAGTTGCCTCCCACCCACCCGGGGTGGACAATCGGCTGGCGGACTCTCTAAGCAGAAAACCGCTAGTGAACCACGAGTGGTCCCTTCACAACAAGGTGTTGTCCCTCCTGGTAGACAAATGGGGTCTCCCCCAGACAGACTTGTTTGCGACACAACAGAATCGCAAATGCCCCCAGTTCTGCTCCCTCAGGGGCCGGGAAGAGGGGTCCCTCACTGACGCCTTCCTCATCAACTGGTCGGGGCCTCTGATGTATGCCTTCCCGGCTGGTTCCCCTGATACAGAAGGATGTCCTGAAAATCAACAGGGACGGAGCGAACATAATACTAATAGCTCTGGACTGCCCCAGACAGCTCTGGTTCCCATTCCTGCAGGACATGTACATAGAGATCCCACTCCGCCTTCCACCATGGGCAGACCTCTTGACGCAAGACGCAGGGCACCTTCGGCGCCCAGATCCGGGCCACCTACACCTGACGGCCTGGATGCTCTCTGGCTCAGTGAGCAGGAGAGGCTTTGCTCACACAAGGTTAAGAAAGTCCTGGTTGGTAGCAGAAGACCATCCCACCAGGTCCATGTAAACAGCCAAATGGAAGTCATTCTCCATTTGGGCCCGGGACAGGGGTTTAGACCCTATATCAGCCCCGATCCACTTGATCCTAAAATATCTGCTAGACCTAAGGGAAGGAGGCCTTTCTCCTTCCTTATTGAGAGTCCATTTAGCAGCAATCTCCACCTTCCACGAGAATGTGGATGGGCAATCAGTTTTCTCCCATCCCACCTCCATCAGATTCCCAAAAGGGGTGGGGAGACTTTTTCCCCAACCTTGTAAGCCCACCCTGCCTGGAGACCTGAATATCATCCTCCGGGCAATGACAGAGCTGCCCTACAAACCCTTGGACTCAGCCACCCTCCTGGTCTTGTCCTGGAAGGCAGCCTTCCTAGTAGCAATCACTTCTGCCAGAAGGGTTTCAGAGTTAAAAGCCCTCTCCTCAGAACCCCATACACAAGGTTCTACCCGGATAAGGTGGTTTTGCATCACCACCCATTCTTCCTCCCTAAGGTGGCCACCCCTTTCCACCTTAACCAAGAAATTTGCTTACCAGTTTTTTACCCAGATCCCCAGGTTACACAGAACCAGAGGAAGTGGCATACACTGGACATGAGGAGAGAGCTCCTAACTTACATTGAGCGCACCTGGCCGTTTCACAAGACCCCCCAGCTGTTTGTGGCAGTCGCTAAACATAAGAGAGGTTTACCAGTATCCTCTCAGTGTCTCTAAATGGATTGTGAACTGTATCAAGGATTGTTACGGAAAGTCGAAAATGCCCCTTCCTGGAACTGTTAGAGCTCACTCTGCCAGGGTCCAAGCTTTCTCTACGGCCTTCCTTGCCAAGGTCCCAATCCATGAGATCTGCAGGGCTGCTACGTGGTCATCGATTCATACCTTCGTGACGCACTATGCTATAGCCCAGCAGGCTAGAGATGCTGCTGCTCTGGGCAGAGCTGTACTCAATGTGGGTAGACTGTAACTCCTCCCACCATCCACGAGTACAGCTAGCAGTCACCTGTAACTGAACGATGTGAGCAACGCTCGAAGGAGAACGGTGGGTTACTTACCACTAACCGTCCTCCTTCAAGATGGGCTGCTTACATACATTCAGGCCCCTCCCCTCACTCCCACTAACGAAGTTGACGAAGATGTATGGGACTGGGAGGGTCAGGGTCACTATCACCTATATAGCCATGGTCGCTGCATGGAGGGGGCGTTGGTCATGTGCCCTGACCTGACAAGCTAAGGCTGAAGACTCCCCGAGCTACCATGCACTGTGGCACGTAGACTCCTATAACTGAATGTATGTGAGCAGCCCATCTCGAAGGAGGACGGTTATTGTTAAGTAACCCACCGATTCCCTGCCACTTCCTTTTAGGGAAAGGCAGGGGTTAAAGTAAGCCAGAACACTGCAGAACACCATTCCAGGGCCCACACCATTCCAGGGCCAGTGCTCCAGGGCCCCAAAAAATAGAAAAATCAGGCAGAACGCAAGTTGTGCCCTACGCTGCCCTGGGAGCTGCACCCAGGCTGGGGGAGTTTAGCAGTGGGCTGGACTAGATGACCTCAAGATGTCCCTTCCAGACCTATGATTTTATCTTGAAGCATCTGACCAAGTGGGAGTTTTCTCCAAAACAGCTCACGTGATAAATAAATTTATTATTCTTTACAAGTGCCACTAGACCAGGGGTCGGCAACCCAAAAGACAAAAAGAGCCACATCCCCCCACTCCAACAAACAAGTATTTTGAGAGCAGCAACAGGTGTAGCTTACCCAGAACAGCTGTGCCCCTCTGCCCCTCTTCTAGCCTGGCTGCAGCCCATTCCCCCCCACAACTGCACAGCATGGTCAAACCCCCCCCGCCTGGATGCAGCCCCTCACACCCCCACAGCTCCAGTGGCATGGCGCAGCCATCTCTAGCCCATGCAGTGGGAGGGCAGTGGTGGTGCTGGCACCCCAAAACTGGGCCACCTGGGACCTCTCTAACTCAACCCTAATGTGGGGCCAGCCGGGTACCCCCCTTCAGCCTGGCATCTCAAGAGGCGCAAGTGGGTCAAGAGCCATGGGTTGCCAGCCCCCGCACTAGACTCTTGCTTGGTTTCTTTTATGTTTTCTTTTTCATTCATTCATTGGATTCGTACTTACTATGCAAACAACCTGATAAATTTTTATTGATTCTCTTTTTATGGATTTAAACTTATCTGTGCAATTCAAGACCAAAGTATATTTTAAACCTATCCTCCAACGTTACTTACATATACCCCCCAGATCAATACAATGGGTGAATTAATTGGTTACCATACACTCTATCCTCCAAATCATCAGAGAAAACATTCAGAATTACTGAGTACAGAACACACTTAATAACCATCAGTAGTATCCAATTTGTTGTTACTATTTGAGTACTTATGAGTAGTACCATGAACAGGACCCATGTTTTTTCTAGTTTTCACAGAAAAAGTACTGTGTGAAACTCTCAAACTTTTCCCTGACATATAGGCTAAATACCAAATTCAGTGAATAAAATTAATAGTAGGCAAAAAAAGCTATGAAAACAATATACTGAGTTAACATATATCTATCAATTATGCACTAGATTTCTTCTTTCCTTCTAAGAGGTTTGATTATTTTCTAGTAGTTTACCCAGTAATGAAATAAATCTATGTGCACTTCCCACTCCTGTTTAAAGAAAATGTACAGTGAGCTTTCTTTTCCATTGCTCCATATTACAGATAATAATATTACTTATTTGTGTTATTGTAGTACTTAGGAGCCCTGGACACTTGACTAGGTCCCCCATTATGATTGTGCTGTAAACAGAACAGAAAGACAGTCTCTGCTGTGAAATCAAGGGTATTATGCACTTGACATCCAGCATGTACTTACATATCAAAGGGTTATTCACCTTTACAAACTAAGGACAAAATAGTTTGAAATCATTATACAGCACTTACAAATTAAGGTCAACAAAATCACAAATAAAATGTTCTGGTGGGGATTCACAGGGAGATAATATAGCCTTTATCAACAGGGAAAGATTTTTTTTTATGGCCACAGTACAAGCTTGTAAATCTAAATATTCTAACAAAAACACCAACAGACCCATAAACAATAGGTGTCAAATACATTATATTCTAATCAAATTAGTATATTGGAACACCAATAGCAAATTTGGAGAAGCTAAGTGCAAAGTAACCATATTCTAGTTAGATGATGAAAAATGGTAATTTGAAATACGTGTTCAGCACATCTGAACCCCAAATCACATAAGTATCTTTTTTACATGAGTGTTCCAATTTTCATTTATGTATTTGGAAAGGTTAATATGCAGAGTACCTGAACAAACAGTGGAAAATCCACCAAGTAAAAAACAAGTTGCATTCTTGTCTTTAAAAAGGCTTGTGTACCTATCATCATTATGAATAAAACCCAAACTATTACACAAAAATAAAGAAATTCTCTCCCTCTCCCCATGTGTACATCTCACAGCATTTTGATCAGTCATAAAAGGCTCTGGCAGCTCCCTGTGGCAAGGAAAATCTCCAGCGGCTGGGAGACAGAAGGATATTATGCTGGTGGGAATAGTGGAGTAGACAGAAGAGGCACTGCTTGGGCAAACAGAACCATGTAGGGTACATACCCACAAGGTTCAGAATATGTTAACTCACCTAAGCAGTGACTACCCTCCTACCAGAGATGGCCATGCCTGTCAAATAAAGTGGGGGGAAGAGTTAGGGCAGCTAGCTTCAGCAGTGTAACTTATGTTCAGTCTATAGAAGCATGCTCAGTACAAGCTAAGCAACTAATCTGAGGCAGGGGTGGGGTGCATGTAAACCCACACCCCCCCATGCCTATTTTTCCATTCCCACCTACACTGTAGTTTACACTGGTAGTAGGGAAGCATATAGCTTGCACACTGCCAGAGGAAAAGTGCAGTGCAGACATATTTATAGTGGTAAGAATACTGAGGAATAAAGTAACTAACTTGCAAAGTGACAAGTTTCCTTTATTTTAGTTCTTTCAGCCAATCTTCTAGTCTTTTCTGAATTTAAGAAAGTGTTCCAACGATGAACCCCCCAAAAAATGGATCCATGAGGTTTCTCCATTACACACTTCACGATCTTTAGCACTAAAATAATTTCCCAGCCTCCAAAATGGTAAAACAAAAAAAAGTGTGTTAAAATTACAATACCTCCCATCTATTCATAGAACCACAGAGTAACATATTTTAACCTAGACTTCTAAATAATGCTGTTTCCAGAGACAGTTCCAACTCAAGCAATGCTGATCACACAAACTTCTAGCAGGTTTAGGTTGCTAGCATTGAGTTTCAGCCTTGAGAATAGACAGGTATTCTAGTCTTCAGGTATTGGAATTTTCCAGTTCAAGAGAGCATCTCTGTTCAGAACAGCACTTAAGCACAAGCCTGCATTTAACTTGCAGCTTAAGTGTTTTTCTGAATTGACACACTAGAGTTATCATTTCAAAAACATTACTCAATATACCTTCCTCGCACTAATCAGGGCAGCCACATTCCAAGCCATTAGACACTTCCACTGTTGTCCACTGTCTGCTGTGCAATAACTATACAGATAGGTTTTATTTTCAAGATAGAAACAGTAAGGTAGAGGCAGTCTAAAAGCTTCTCTACAAAGTGATTTTATTTTCAAGTATCTGAACTCACCAACCAGAAGAGTTTGCTGTCATTTTCAATAAAAGACTACCCAAGGCTTTTACTAGAGCTCCATTTTAGTGTGTGCTTAACTGTGACTTAGTATGTGTTCTTAGGAGAAAGGATAGAATGGTTACTTACATTTGTAACTGCAGTTTGAGATGTGCTGCTCATGTCCATTCCCAGCTAGGTATGTAAGCACCACATGCAACAGTACTGGGAATTTTTTTCCTAGTGGTACCCTTAGGGCGGGTTCTAGCACACTCTGCAGCAGCATACATATGTGCCCCTTTATAGGGTGCTGTGGCCACCCTCCCTCTGAGTTCCTTCTTGCCAGAACTCCAACTGAGGGGAAGGAGTGTGGGTTGTGGAATGTACACGAGCAACACCACTCAAAGAACAGTTACCGAAAGTAAGTAACTATTCTTTTTTCTTCAAGGCCTTGTGATGTCCACTCCTAATTAGGTTACTCACCAGCAGTATCCTTCCACCTGTAGGCAGGCAGGAGCTCATAGATGTGTTTTTGTAACAACACTCTGCCAAAACCAGCATCATCCCAGGACTGTTATGTGAAAGTATCCACTGAAGACAAGCAGTGACTTTACAAATGTCCTGTAATTGAACCAGAGCCAGGAAGGCCACTGATGATGCCTCAGCCCTTGTTAAGTGTGCTCTCAGAGATACTGGCAATATGACTCCCATCTTTTCATAAGCAAGCTCAAATACAGGTTGTGATCCATAATAAGATTTGCTTGGCTGTCACTGGTAGCCCTTCCATTAGGTTGGCAAACACAATGAGGCATTGAATGAGTTAATGAAAGGACTTAGTCCTCTCAATGTAAAAAGTAAGGGCTCTTCTGACATTGAGAGTGCAGTGATGTCTCTCTGGGAATTAAGTGGTTCTGAAAAGAAGACAAACAAAAATACCTTGGTTGTCTGGAAGTGGGATATTACCTTCAGCAAGAAAGCCAGGAGTGGTGATAGTTGGACCTTGTCCTTGTAAAAGATTACATAGAAGGGCTCCAAGGTCAAGGCCTTAATCTCCAAGACTCACCTTACTGATGTTATTGCTATTAGATCTACCTGAACTGGAGAAAAGAGAGAAAAAAACCAAGCATTCAAAGGGTGGCCCAGGCTCCCTAAATAGGATATGGTTCAGATCTCATTGAGGAACTGGGTTCCATACAAGTGGGAAGATCGTGTCCACTCCTCTGAGAAGTCTAGTTGTCTTCTCATGCAAGACAACCATTTTGCCCCATACAAGAGAATGAAAAGCCGATGTGGCCATTAGATATGCTTTAAATGACAAGACAGTCACTCTTTCTTGCTTTAGAAGGAACAAGTAGATAAGGATCACCCAGGTAAGAGATTTAGTCAGAGAAATATCACAGTGGGCTGCGCGCAGGTGAAGCACTTCCACTTGGCTGGGTAAGAGGCTCTGGTGGAAGGTTTCCTGCTTTCCAACAGAATCTGCACCAAGCAGAACTGCTCTTCCAGAGTATCCATGCAGTCAGGTATGGGAGACATGGCCTGGATGGAGAAGAGAACCACAGTCCTGGGAGAGAAGGTCCAATCATGATGAAAGCATCCAATGGCTATACATGCATGCATCAAGTAACATTCTGAACAAATGATGACATGGCCAACCTGAGGTGCCCAGGATGACCTATGCTCTGTCTCTCTTGCTTTTTATGAGGACCTTGTGGATCAGTGATATCAATCCAAAAGGTGTGCATGAGATTGCCTGAGTAATGCAGAAGAAAGGTGCCAATCAGTGAGCAGTTACTGAGCCCCTGCACAGAACAGAACTTAAATCACTTCTTGTTCCACCTAGTGATGAACAGGTCCACTCATGGAGTGCCTCACCTCTGGAAGATGCAAATGGCTCTCTCTGGATGCAAAGCACACTCATGGTGAAACCAAAAAGATCTGCTGAGGCAGTCTACTAATGTATTCCTAACAACCCCAGGGGATGCACCACTTCCAGATGAATGTTGTGACGTGCACAGAAGTTCCCCAGGCAGATGGCCTGCCAAGAAAGAGTTGAGGATCAGGCTCGCTCTGGCCTGTTGATACAGCATATTGAGGCTGGACTGCCCAAGAGTAACTGAATAACTCCACTGGAGAGCTGAGGCAGGAAAACTCTGCAACCTAGTCGAATTGCTCTGAGCTGTCTGACACTGATAGCTAGCACTCGCTTGTCTTTGGCCCAGAGGTCTTGGGTTCTGAGGATACCAAGATGGGCTCTTCATCCTAGTGCCAAGGCATCTGAATACAGCAAGAACATCAGATGCAGGGAGAGGCACTCCTATTAGCACATAACACAGTTTCCTCCAGTACAACGGGGAGATAAGAATCCGGGACAGGGCCATGAGGGTCGTGCTCAGCTAGTATCTGGATAGGGAACACACAGTTGCCAGTCACATTTGTAGATGTCTGAAATGCAGTCTGGCATACTGGACTACATACATACAGACTGCTATGTGACCCGCTAGGGTAAGGTGTGCGCTCACTGTCGTGAGAGGGTCAGCCACTGCTACTCAGGCTATAAGCTCCAACATAGACAAGTACCTAGCTTCTATTAAGAGTACTCTGGCTTGCATAGAGTCTAGGACTGTCCTGATAAGTTCTATCCTTTGAACTGGTATGACTACTAACTTCTGCTCCTTTGCTAATAGGCCCAGCGCTTGACAAGTGGCCCAGCCATCTCGATGCTGCACTGGACTGGTATCCTTGATTAGCCCCAGATGAGCCAGTTGCCCAGTAAGGGAAGATCTGTGTGCTCCAGCATCTCAGATGGGCTGCAACCACTACCATGGACTGGGAGAACATGCATGGCATCATGACAGGCCAAAGGGAAGCACCATGAACTGACAGTGCTGCACACTGACCAAGAAGCATGGTAACCTTCTGTGACTGATGGAGATAAGAGATATGGAAATAGATATCAAGTCCAGGGCAGCATACCAGTCACCTAGATCCAGACAGGGAATGATAATGACTAAAGAGACCATACAAAACTTCAATTTTTTCAGGTACCTGTTGAGGCCTTGCAGGTACAGGATGGGTTTCAAGACTCTTTTTACCCTTAAAATTAGAAAATAGCAGGAATAAAACCTTCTCCTATCAGTTCGCAAGGATCGTCTTCCACCACGCCCACTTACAAGAGGGCTTGCACCTCCTAGATCTGGGATTGGCAATGCAGGCTCCGTAAGCCACCTTTGACTCACTAAGCATCCTCAGTCTCTGCCAGGGAGCCAGATGTGCTCTGGGGACTCCCAGCTAGTGCCCCCTCCCCCCCACAATGGCATGAGCCTGAGCCAGCTGGGGGGGGGGGGGGCAATATGCTCCCTCTGTCCCTCCTTCCACTGGCAGGGAGGAGCAGAGAGGCCCCGCCGACCAGTCATCCCCCCTCCGCAGACTTTCAGGGCCTGGGGGCGAAGTGGCCTCTGTTGAGGCCTGGAGTGGCCAGGTCAAAGAGGCCTGAAGTCTGTGGAGGGGCCATTGCTCCATTGCATGCCACTCCTGGAAAAGAGGGCTGGCTGGTAGGTGGGGCAGCTCTGTTCCTCCCTGCCAGCACAGGGAGGGAAGGAGAGAATGCGTGCTGTCCACCCCTCGCCCCCGCCAGCGCTAGCTGCTGCAGCCACTGGGCCGGCTCCCGCTCATGCGGTTGGGGTGGGGGGTGGCTCTTCACCCCTGTAGCCTGAGATTTTTGCCATCTCTTTAGTATCAGAGAAATAAATAAAATAAATAAAAATAATAAAAAAAATATATAAGGACACATATGGATAGAAAATAGTAAGGCAATTTAGCAGAAGTTTTATGGCAAAGCTGGAAAACAGCATAATATGCAGTAATTAATGGTAAAGAATCCATAAATTAATCATTTATTAGTGTTTTAAAATAAATAAATAAATAAATAAATAAAAGGGCATTCAGCAAGGAAAAATGGAGAGATCATAGGGTTAGTAGATTCCATAGGTATATAGTATATCTCTATCAGCAGATTCAACATATATCTAAGTAGGTCAAGATGGAGGAAGATTCTGAACTTTTGAACTCACTCAGGCCCCCTCCCATCAAGTATTCTAAGGTGTCCACCCCCTGTCAAAAGACCCATCAAAAGTATTGATTTTTGGTCAGGTGGCAGATGAAATCACCCTTTTTCCAATTGGGTGGAGATGAAATCACACCTTTGGGACTGGTCAAGGAGAAGATGGGAGTGGCAGAAGAGAGAATAAAAGGTGCTGCATCAAGCAAAGCTTCAGAGATCTCTCCCACTCCTTACTGGGTTCCACTGGCCTCTGGCTATGTTCCTGCTGCACTAAGGAGTCTCACTCACATTCACCCCTAGAGAGTGTGACAACGTCTCTAGTGGGAGCCTGGGACCTGGGTCTTTGGACTTTGTCTCTGAAAGGCACAGGGTTGGATCTCTGAGCGTAGACTCAGGATTCAGTCCTTGAGCTGGGTTTTTAACTCGGTCTCAAAAGGGCTTCGAATAAAACTCAGAACTGGACAGCTCACAGAGTGGTGTGGGCAGCGAATTGATACTTTGTAACTCCAGTCTCCAAGAAACTGCACCTGCAAGCTCTGAACTGTGCCTAAAGTTCCAGTTACCACGGCAACCAGACCCAGGCTGAGCAGAGGCTCAGAAAGAAAGTTCCAGACTGCAGCTGTCAGCCACCATTTTCCAGCAGAAGATCTGCCAGCCTGCCAGCAAAAGAAAGACTCTGCCTTCTCTCTCCATTTCTTGGGGTAAGGAAAAAGGGTCCCAAGGAGGGGAGGAATGTTAGTAGAGAGCCCTGAGACCTTTAGATCACCTTAATATTGTCAGAAATTCAAAACCTTACAGTATAACTTTAAGATTATAAGTAAACTGCACAGGAAGAGTGAGACAGAAACCCAGCTTGAGATTTAAAGGAGTAGCAATAAGAGTTGAGATCTCTCCATCCAGCAAGTGCCTGATCCCCACTTGCTGAATGTTCTTTTATGTACCTAAGTGTTGTGTTTTTATAATTGTATAGAATAGTTTTAATGTGTAATGTTACTATTGAGTTATTTGAGAAGCAAGTAGAAGTCCCTTGTTAGCTTTCTCAGAGTAGATATTGCAATAAACTTGATTTTTGTCATTGACAAAGTATTGGCTCTAAATCTTTTATTGCTTCTGGTCTGTGCTTGATCGGTGGGCTGTAGCCGTATCCCCCACTTGGGACATTTACCTTGGGGTTCTGGTATCTGTCCATTTAGGGGAAAAACGGACCCCGTTGCCCCTGAGGGTTTTCCAAATTAAAATCCAGACTGCGGGACGGTCTGAAAATTAGTAAATTAACCAATTCGATATTTTTTGGGGTAACACCCCTACCTAAGTTGCCAACCCCTGTCCTAGATAAAAAGTTGTTCTTGAGAGGAATCCCTGAAGAGGGATGGGTGAGAAAAGGGAGAGGTGAACTGAAGGGTGTACTCACGGGCTAATCTGCTTAACAAACAACAGTCTGAGGTTGCAGTATTGCAGGCCAGGAGGAAATGAGTAAGGCAGCACAAAAATGAAGAGGAATCTGGATCCCAGATAGAGGCAGGTAGCTCACCATTGGGTGCACCATCAAAAGCTCTGTTTGTCCCCCTGGCACTGAAAGTTCAAGCCCAAGTATAGGGCAGTAGCTGGCATTTGATACTGGCATCTTTTATAACCCTCATTCTTTTATAGACTCCCTACTATTTGCCCTCCAAACTTCTGCAGTTGCTGGGGCCTGAAATGTCTCCTGATGGACAATGAGATGTACAGACCCAGGGAGCATAGTGAAGTCCTAGAGGCTCTCAGTCAGTGAAGTCTGTCTGGTCCACAAACAACCCCGTACCGTCAAAGAGGAGGTTTTGGATGGACTGTTGGACCTCCAGCTCAAGGCCAGATGACTGGAGCTAGGATTCCCTTCTCATTGGCATAGATGCCATAGAGCTGGCCACTGATTCAGCTGCCTAAGACTGCTTGAAGGGAGGCCCTAGCTGCCACCCTCCCTTCCTCCAGGATCATCCTGAGCTCTAATTTGGAGGATTGCGGCATGGAGTCAGAGAAATGTCCAATGACTGCCAGATGTTCTAACATTCTCTTCCTTACAGTTGGCTACACACAGTTGCAACTTTGCTGTTGAATAAAACTTGCACCCAAACAAGTCTCATTTGTTGGCCTCCTTGTTCTACAGGATGGAACTCATTTGGCTTTTCTTGTCCCTTTCATTGGCTGTTGTGACTACCAGTGATTTTGAGGCAGTGTGGGTCTAAAAAGGTATTCAAACCTTTTAACAGGCACATAATACTTCCTTTGTCTGCTCTGATGTGGGAGGCAGGGAAGGGGGCCAGTGGCGACCTATATTTGGTGGCATATGCATGCTGCTACAAAGAGTGCAAGAGCCAGCCCTATTGCTATTACTAGGGGGAAAATTTCCAGCAACAGCATGCTTCACGCACACACCTCATTGGGCATGGACATGAGCAAGCACTCGAAGAACATAATTTTAGTAGCTTAACATCGGTCATTAAATATTAAATATATTCTACAACTAAATACACTATTATCTGCAAAGCAGCCATTTAGACACAATGAGATTCATACTCCCCTACTCCCTAGCCAGTTTCTCTCTCTCACACACGTAACAATTTCCATAGCTCACATTCACTACAGAACATAAAATGGTGCCTCCTAATGACCAACTCAGCAAGTCAAATGAAGCTTGTCTCAACTAAAGGTAACCACATTTTCTGTTCTTTGGTAAACACCCATTTAGCAAATATTATCTGACTTTACAAAAGTCAAACAAAGCCAAGTCTTTTAATCAACGCAGTATTTGTATTTCCCTAACCATTCCTAACAGTAGCACTACTTGGTTCTTTCACAGTGATGTTATGACCAGAATTTTTAATCAGGTCTTATTAGCAATATTTCTATGCCAGAAGGGTGCTGAAGAGAAACACAAGTTTTATTGACTTCTCTTATGTGCAAGTCATGCTGCCACTTCTTTTTGTAGTGACTCTGATTTATTTGTTAGCAATAATTTACTGAGGTAATAAAGCATGCAACAGTAATACCATGACTCAGAGCTCATTTGCTTGTAGTCAAGCTGTTTGGCAGCATGATAGGAGAAGTAATGTGCCTTGCAGAAGTATCATGCTCTGGCTTTCAAGGTTTACTGAATAAATACAATGCTCAGAAAATATGACTTTTCTTTTCTAAAGTTTCTGGCAGTTTTCTCTTGCTTGATTAAAAGCACAGATTTATTGATCCAGCCACTGAGGCAGAATGAGGACAGGCATGTGGATGGACTTTAAAGCAGCAGGCTCCGTCTTCTATGAAGCTTAAATACAGAGAAGAGGACAATGCCTGCCATCCCCCACCCATCCTCAGCCATCCCAGGCATTTAAGTGGTTCCAGTGTCAGGATTACAAGGCTTCTGTCAAGGCTTTTTCCCCACTCTGAGTGCAGAAGGTGGGGGCCCGCAACAGGCCAGAAAAGCCACTGGCCTTAAAGCCTGCTCTTAAAAGTCTCCAAGGCCTCCAATTCCTGGCCTTGGAGTGGTATCGCTGCCACCACCCAAATGCAAAAAAACCTCTTGAGACCCAGGAAGGCGCACTTGGGAATTCCTCCCTGTGAGGTACTTGCAATCCTGTTTATTCCTCTCTCAGGAAAATGACTGAACTCCAGCTGCAATATGAGCTGGAACTGGAACAGGTTTCCCTCTAGTAGCTGCCTGTGCAGTCTAAGGCACGGGCACACAAACCTCTTGCCTTTCAGGACACAGAACCAGAACTTGCTTAAAAGGTAAACTCTTTAATCAAAAAAGAACAGATGATAAACACAGAGAGTTGCTTCTCTGGGAATTAACTTAGGTAGTTACAGGGTAGTGGGGTGGGGGTTTGGGTTACATGTGCTTAGCACAGAGAAATCCAAAAAACAAGCCAAAAACAAAGAAAATACCCTGACCGCGTCTAAGTAAACATTCCCTGTTCTACCCACGCCTGGTCAGTACCAAACTTAGCTTATCTCTGGTAAGGATGTTGCTGGATTCTTCCTCAGGCCCCTCTGGCCTCCTCCTGATCCTTCCAGGAGCTCTGCTGCATCCAAACAGGCCCAGGCCAGGCTGCTGTTACCATTCAAAAAGCTGTGCTTCGTTCCTATTGGCTGTCCTGGGACTCACTGACCAGAGTGTTAACCCCTTCCTCCCCAAGGGTTATTAGAGCTTCTACCATTTAACTCATAATTTGGGGTTTGTTCTCCTCAGCCTACCTCCCCACCCCAAGGCTGAGCTCACCAAGATCCCAGGTCCTTTGTTTCTGTTGGAATGGAACCAAAAAAGGCACAATACCCAATTCCAGGTTAAATTCTTGGAGTTGGGGAATGCTGGCCAATCAGCACCAGAGACTCAAAGGGGTTTAGATGGGGGCAGGGGAAATATGTGTCTTTCAGAGAGGGTCTCCCTCCCTTTTGCTGGGGTTGTCCTCTTTCACCACTGTCCCCTTTTGAAGCAGATGGGTGGTATTTCTGAATACTATATTAAGAGTAGTCCTGTGAAACCTAAGAGTGGCATACATGCAGTACAGTAGGTCAGATGAATTTCAGATACCGCATCTTTTCATTGTTCTTAACACTTTTCTTTCCAAGAAAGTGTTTTCTGTCCATGGATGAACAGACTAAATACATAAACAATTTGAGCACTATCCAAAATTTCTGAAGCGTTATGAAGAAAACTACCTGCTTAGAATCTTACCAGTGTTTAGTGAACTAGGAAAACCCCATTTAGCTAACATTTTAAAATATTTATTAATTTATATCTACATCATAAAAGAAATATAGTAACTTTCACTTAACTTGTCTCAAATATGACTACAGGACATTATATACAGGACTGCATTTCCGGATATTTGCCTGCGGTATTATGCAGATAACTATCTTTCTGAGGATTATTAGGCTCAAATAGTATCAATTAAAGTTTAAGACAGACAGGAAACACTTAACAGATTCAAGGTCTTTTCTGGTCTGCAAGACGATGCTACAACCAAAAACCACTCCAGCCACGAGAATGACCAAAAAGGGAATATGTCAATGTGATCATACAGGATACTTAATACAAAAGCTGGGAACAAAGACAACACATTTAACCAGAATCCTTCGAAAAACAGATGAAAAGCTCACCAAATTGAAGAGTTTCAACTAATAGATATTTTTCATGTATTGGTTCAACAAATGACGTATTAAAAATGTATTTAACAACTTAAAATTGAGTGCAGTGATTTTAAACCAGTGGACAAGAAAAATCAAGTTGTTTCACTCCTAATTTACTCCTGTCATCACAGAGGAATAGGATAAACACCCAACACAACTCAATTTTACAAGAGTAATAACTAAGTGCCGCAGACAAAAAATGGTTATAAAAAGGCATGCATTTAATTCAACCATTACGATGTTGTGCCCAAAGACCAAATACAATCCTGGGCTGTATAAACACAGGAAGCTCAAGAGGTTATTTCCTCTCTGTATTAGGCACTGGCGTGAATACTACATCCAGTCCTCTGGGGTAAAATTCAAGGAAGATGAGGATAGATGACCTATGAGGTCCCTTCCAACCCTATGATTCTATGACTGGACAGGGCTCAGAAGGGACCCACCAGAATGATCAAGGGATTAGAAAGCATGCCTGACAGTGACAGACTCAAAGAAAATCTATTTAACAGAGAAAAAGACTAATGGGTATCCTGCTCACACTCGTGCATTTTGAACACATTTTCAGCTCTTACATGATCCAATGGCTGGAAATTGAAGCAAGATGAATTCAGGCTGAAAAGACAGTAGATTTTGAACTCAGAGTCATTAGCCATTGAAAGAACATACCAAAGGTCATGGTGGACTCTCCATCACTGACAATGTTTGAATCAAGACAGGATGTACTTCTAAAAGGTATGCTCTAGGAATTATTTTGGAGAAGTCTCATGGCCTGTCTTAAACAGAAGGTCAGACTAGATGATCACAATAGTCACTTCTGGCCTTGGAATCTGTGACGCGAAACAAAGCACCAGGTCCAATAATCAGAAAATATTCAGAAGAGTTAAAGTGAATAAAGTGGCTAAAACCTAGAGACTTCACTTGTTTAAAGAGTAATTACTGAAGATTACCAGAAACTCACTCCACAGCTATTTACTAGATCATGTGCTTTATATCATACCAAGACCAAACTGTATATTCACATGATTATTCACATGCAGGGTACAGAGAAGCACTGCCTGTTGCTAGGAAACACTTTCATCCACAAAAATAGGAGTAAATAGAGGAAGCTGAAAGAAATCTATAATGCAAAAGGTATTTAACAACGACCTACCCACTACATTTATTTGGAGACTCGGCAATTACTTACAATGAACAAATTGTAACAAGATGAAAATGAATTTTAGAGGAGGCCTATTGGAAAGTTTCTAAATTTCTTATGCATTTGAAAAAGACATGTTCTTAATACTACATACAAAAAAGCAGGAATCTAATATTTCTACAAGGATAGCATTTACACAGGATCATGGATATGCATAGCACTTCACATTAAAACATGAAATGTCCCTATCCTGTTCGTCAGACAGATCAAGATAGCTTACCGAGATGATACTAGTCACTGGGGAGAAAGATGGATGAAAGCCACAAAGTAAGGTAACAGGGATATCTGTATGCATAAGATATGAAATGTGCCACTTATTTGAAGATTGGTAAAGGAACATGGGGTGGGGGTCAGTGTTGAAAGTTAATTGTTAGTAGGTTTTGAGAAAAGATTTCACTGAGACAAGGGTGTAAGGGTTTAAGAGTCCTTCTAACAAGCCACCAAAGCAACCTGAGAGAACCTAACTTCAATGTAAAAATAAAACCCTCTGACCATACCCCCTTAGTTGTCACCTATCTCCCCACACTGAGGTATCAAACAACTACAACCCATACTCACAATGAGGATACTTTGCTGAAAGAAACCTTTCCTGAACTTCCTCTTCTGACTTTCAAACAACCCCCAAAGGTCCCCAAGCTCAGCAACAGAAGCAAGCTTCCCACAAGTCAGGACACAACACCACAAAATGCCACCAATCCCTTCAGAACAACAGGTACAAAACCTGCTTATATATTTCCACTGCTACAATGGCAAACAGCCCCACACCATACTTTCCAAGATCTCTGGATCCTAAATATGCCTAATCACAAAGTGGATTGTATCTCACATACCGCATTGCATGTTTCAATAGCAACCATGAGGGTGAAACCAGAGAATCATGGTCCTCTCAAATGAACCTGCATGGAAAAACAAAAAAGACAAAAACACCACATCACCTGTGACTCACCACATATCATAATGCATACACTTGATATCTGACCTATCCGTCCTCATCCTCAAAGAAAACTAGGACAACACTTTAAAAACATTCCTGGGAGCACAAATTTGTAATTTTGTTAGACACAAAATCATGGACTGAATAAACACATTGGATTTATGCCTTAATACAATAATCTATAACCCACTCATAACCCCAAACAGATGCTTCCACGATTTCCTTCCTTTCCTCCCTATTACCGGAAAGGTTTTAACAAGCCACTTAAGCTTGACTAGTCCTCTGAAATGTGTGCGAACTACTTAAGCTAACCCATCTGTTCCATCTTCTATTTAGCTGTGACACTCAGACATCCTCTGCACTAACGCTTACTTCAGTACAATGTAAATCCCTCAGCAGTGAAAATAATCCACATCCCTGCACAACAAATTATAATAGTTCCAAAGGAGTAGCTGCATTACTCTAGTTCAGCAAAACAAACGAAGAGTCCTAGGGCACTTTTAAAGACTAACACGTTTATTCATCACGTGCTTTCATGGGAGGAAATCCCACTTTGTCAGGTACTTTGAAGTAGGTTTATCTCCCACAAAAGCGCATGCAATAAATAAATCTGTTGGTCTTTAAAAGTGCCACAGGACTCCTTGTTTGTTTGGATAAATTTTACAGATCTATGTGCTGGTGTAGAAAGCACTATGCCAGCAGGAAAAGGTCTCCTCCTGACACAGCTACCACCTCTTGCCGAAGGTAAAATAATTAAGCTCTCCCCCACTGGTTGCCTTCATCACAAGTAGTTCAGTGGCACAGCTGCATGGGTATAGCAGCTTCACTGCTGAAAGCAGCATAATGCAGATTCAGCCTAAGTTTTCCAGACCTGAAGAAGAGCTCTGTGTCGTTCAGAAGCTTCTCTCCCCCACTAGCAGACGTTGGTCCAATAAAATATATTATCTTACCCACAACAAGGTAACAGTACTATTCTTTCAAGAGATAAGTTTGAAGCAATGAATGTTCTGGTGACTACTGGAGAGATTTTAGGTGTACTTGGATCATTCTAGGGTGATTTCTCTCCTCTTTTGCCAACTATCATATAAAAAAATAATCTTTTTTTTTTTTTTAAAGCCACCAGACTACCAGAAGAACTGTTTATTTGTTGGGATCCTAGGAACCCCATCCACTCTCATTATTATGAAAGCTATCCCTAATTAACATGTTCACAGGCTACCAACTTAGCATTGGCAGATATGGGGAAAAAATAAAACCGGAGGAATTAACGGACATAGAAAAGTGAGGGGAAATGGAGACGGCAAGAGGATGAGGAACAAACAAGACAGAACAGAAATAACAGAGATGACTGAGTGCAGAGAAAGGAGGAAAGGCCTGGAGGACAAGGTAATGGAAAGGGAAAACATGTAAAATGAAAATAAAAATCAAAGACACAGAAAAGACAAACCAAGAAACAAGACTGAGAAAGAGAGAGAATTTAGGAGGAACTATACACAGAAAACAGGGACTTCGCAAGGGAGATAAGTCAATTGACACCACGGCCCTTTTGGTTAATTAGCAAATATTCCATAACAGTCGAATTATGAATTGCTAGGTTGAGAAGTTTAAAAATATAGCTGGACAGAATACACAAAACCAGAATATGTGCTATAGTTGATTCAACCAATAAGCCACTTTTGCCACATAATTCTTACAACTGCCAGCTATCACAAATGAAAAAAAATAGAGCCATAACCTTATTTACTCCAAGGTACATACATATACTACTAGTCATGTTGCTGTTTGACTTAGGGGTGACAATTTGTAATAATGTTATTATCAGTATTACAATAACACATACAAGATATGCCACATTAGGTACCTTTGGAGACATTATAATTCACTAAGACTGACAAGCAAATATATATGTAACGATTTTATATCATGAAGTTCTAAATACGTATGGTTTATTTTGTAGTTCAACTTCTGTTCAGCTTCTGAATGACAATAGGATAGCAGCAACACTAAGCTTGTTTAATGGCCTGTCAAGGGAACCCAAAAGTACAATGAACCCTGTGAAATAACCTAGAGGCTATATCTAATGAGTCACCACGGCTTGTAAGAACATGCCTGGCAACAAGGGACTCTGAGGCTTTTCCATGCCATGTGCTGTGTTTGCAACAATCAACCTGACAAACAGACATAAAAGGCAGCTACACCAACCTGATTTTGTCTCTATTCCTGCTTCTTATTCTCTGGATCAATGAATCTACAACTCTAATGGTGATAAAAAGGACTAAGACCTATCCAAATGTTGTATTACACTAGTGAATTTAGCCAAACAAATGGGAACTGGAAATTTAATGTCATTATTCCCACACATACATTTTAAGAAGAGTTAGGTAACTCAAAAACTGAGGTTGATGCTTGTCATTAACTCATGCCAGTGTGAAGCGTGAGAGAGCACAATATTTAAGATAAAGATAAGCCATACTTTGGGAAATATTTTTATATTGAAAACAGAAAAAATGGTTCAATGAAGCTATAACAGCAAGATAAAAGAATCTATATGACTACAATGCAGTTCAAACACGAGAGCAAGTGACATTCAATAAGGAAACGCTTCAAATGTTTTAAACAAACATCACTTATGTACAAAACATGTGTACCTACTACTGTTACAAGTAACACACAAGATTACTTTAGTTGAAAAATCATAGAAGAGATATTTTTCATATTTCCAGCATGTGGCGTTGACAACTATCATGTGCAATCAGTTTGCCTTATTTGTGTAGGTCGTTTACATAGCAACACAGAAGATTAATTTGAAATAGGAAGCTGACTGCAGATACACAAAAAAAAAAAAAATCTTTCTTCAGCTATAGTATGTTGAGAAAGCAAAGGGACCGCCTGTTTTCTAGGTTTCTTTATCTAAAACAATGGTTCTCAACCTTTTCAAACAACAGTACCCCTTTTATGAGGTAATTTTCCTTGTGTACCCCCAAGTTTCACCTCACCTAAAAGCTACTTGCTTAAAAATCAGACATAAAAATACAAAAGTGTTACCGCACACTACCACTGAAAGGTTGTTTACCCTCTCATCTTTACCATACAATTATAAAATAAATCAAATGGAATATAAACATGGCAATTACATTTCAGTGTATAGTATATAGAGCAATATAAACAAGACATTGGCTGTATGAAATTTCAGTTTCTATGTAGCCTGTTGTACACCTAGGGAAATACCTAGACGGACTGATGTTCCCCCAGAAGCCTTCTGCATGCCCTTAGTTGAGAGCTACTGATCTAAAACACTTCCCTGCTACTGCTTTGAGGCCAGGGGAAAGTGGGATTGTTGTCATTAGGCTTATGCCCAAGGAACACCTCCTGAGTTACAAATTCTCGCTAATTAACTGCATCCAAAGGGATGAAATAGCTCTATTCTGCTGCAATAGTGATAGTTATTCAGCAGAGGCAGAAAATCTCTCACACATTCTATTTTGAGCTTTTTTTCTGGAACTCAGTTGATGTTTCAAGCCCTTGGAGGCACAATTCCGCACCATACCATCTTCTTAGATAGCAGAAAGTCAGTGGAATGAAACACTTTCTCTCCTTCCACTGGGTACATGCCTGAAGGTACTTCCATAACTAGTTCCTTCCGAACTTCAGAGCATTTCTAATCAATAACGCTGCATACTAAGGAAGAATTTATACTATAGAATTGCTTCCAACAAGAATGTCTATCCAGAGTAATGCCTGTTATTCACTGATAAAAATGCCATGCTCATTCATTCACTTATTCTTTAATATCATAACCAAAGTCTGATGTAACCCCATATTGTAACTAAACCTCCATTTTGAACTGTTTACTTCATTTTGCATTGCCCTGCCTAAGTGTTGCCAAAATTTCATTTAGATGTGCGAACTTAGTTTGGATGTGTGAATTAAGTGTATATGATGGGATCAGTCTCCAATGCCAGGCTGTCCTGATGACAAACTGCTAGCACCACCTTAATGGTGGAAGAACAATGCAGACAAAGCAAGAAGAATCTACCCCAGAAGGAAAGTGACAAAAAGCCACATCAAGAAGATGATCAGAGTCACATCTGACATTAAAAAATGACTCATGGTCATACAGTACCCTAAGGCCATGTGACACAGCAAGATCCATCAACTAAAGATATAAAAAAAATGGATGAGTCTGCATAACCTAGAGTAATGTTCTGCAGAGAATCCAAGAGTGTCAGTACACATCTGTGTGCCAACAGAGACCACACTCTTCCTCATGCCCGGCCTCCCTTGCCAAGTAGCCACCATGACCTGCAAACAGCAGCTACAAAATCAAGCTATAGTCACAAGCAACATTTAGAATTGGTAACTACACATGACAAACAACAGAAGGCATGTGTGTGAGTACTAAATATTAGCTATTAACATAATTGTTCTTCTCATAATAAATGTGTCATATTGCCTTGTCCCCCCAAATGAGAGCCTGCTAGTTTTTTTCATTTTCTAACGACAGTACAAAGGGGGAGGCTCCTTCTTGTTTTATGAGCAAGGATAAGTGAATACAGCTTCCTATTCCTATGAAAAAAAACTCTACTCCACTCTCCTTCCCTTTGTTCCTCTTTCCCATCACAAGATCTGCACTGCCAACTCTGAGCAATATCTGGCTCTCTACCAAAATTAGTTTCCTTTGTTCTTGCTCTCATCCTGCGGAGCTTCTTTGGCAAAAATCCCAAGACCAGGCTGACCACCTCCACTACAAACTTATCTTCCTATCTAACAACTCCATTTCTCAAATGCATGCTTCCTCCTCAGCAGTCAACCCCAAATGAACCGGGCTATTTTTTTTTTTTTTTTTTTTTTTTAATTAGGGCAAAAGTTGGAACATGCCCAGCACCGTCTAAGGGGCAGGACTTCCTCCACCCATAATTCAAAGTCAACTCCCTTGTTTCTAATGCAAGACAGACAATGGGGGCTGTGCAAGAATGTACCTTCTTTCTCCACCACCATGGACAAAGTCACATCATCCTTCTCATCGCCTAGGCATCATCCTCAATTCACACCTCTTTTTATCATCTCACAACCAGTCTATGTTCATATCTTGCTGATTCTTTCTGCATAACATCTAAGACAGTCTTTCTTATCCATTCACAGAGCTAAAATTCTCCAGAGTCTCATCTCAATTATTGTAAAACTCTTCTTTCTGGCCTTGACAAATATCATTGTGCCCCACTCAAACCTATTCAGAATGCTGATGGAAAGACTATTTCCTTAAAGCATCACTTTGCTTTTGTTACTTGTTTTTTCTGCTTCACTCTGTTGGTTCTCCCTTCTATCACACCTACTGAACAACTTACCTTCTCTTTCTACACCTTTTGCAGTCTCTCAATCCTGACTGAGATGTTGACTCCCATCACTAATCAGACAAGAATCCCAGCCTCCATCATCTACTTGTTAAGGTTTCAATCACACACCCTCTTCCTTTCTCCTATGCTTCTCCTCACACTTCAGAAGAGTGCTTAGTGATCATTGGCATAGCTACCTCATTAACCTCCTTCAAAACTCCTATTAACACTCTCCTTTTCCATGAAAACTTGACAACAGCTACAATTCTGGTATATCAAGACCACTTCTTATCAAGTTGACCAGTACAGTCCTGCTTTCTTGCTCTACTCCATCTGTCTGTATCTGTCATCTGTTGCCTCTAGTATAATACTGTAAACTCTTGGGGGGGGGGGCAACAAAAATCTCCTTTCTTCTTCATTTGTACAGTTATTAGCACAACGGTCCTGATACACAGCTAGAGTTTCTAGATGCTAAAGTAACACGAAAACCATAGGTTTTCCAAACAGAAAGATGTGTGCCATGCTTCATAATTCTAAAGACTGAACTCAATGTATTAATCAAGTTAAAAAGCACAACATAAGAAATGTAAGAAATGTATTGAACCATAAACAAAAACATTCCCAACTGCAACACCTGCTTGGTATACTAACATGGCATTACTTTACAGAGTGTGTAACGCCATGGCACACTACTCAGATACTTGTACACCAACTAGAAAAAACTAACACGTGGGGCCTTATTTAAAATCCTTATTGCCAACCTCTACAGCCACCTATTTGAGTAGAAACAATTATTTTGTCAGAAATACAATGATAAAAACTAATTGCTTTAATCAATTGTATTTATAAAAGAGCTTTGAAGAAAAAAACATTAAGTATTAATAAACACACACAACACTGTCCAATGAAAGTGCCTCACATCACGCCCTAAAGGCCACCACACAAGATTTAGAAGACTAGAAGGGAAGTGAATTCCAAAGCCAAGATGGTCACTCAGGGCTAGCCTACACTTAAAACTAAACAACAGCAAACCTGTGTCTGTACAGCTGTGTCACTGTAAGAGTGCTTCTATGGCCACGTTACATGAGCAGAATACGGCTCTGTCACCAATATAACAAAGCCATCTAAATGAGTGGCAGTAGCTACGTCAGCAGAAGAATGTCTCCTGACAACTTAGTGCTGTTCACGTAAGTACTTATGCCAGAAAAACCTATGTTGCTCAGGGAAGTGCTTTTTCACACCCCCAAGTGACAAAAGTTTTTCGGCATAAGTGCCACTGTAGACAAGTCCTAAAATAGCCTTGCTGTTGATCTATTAAAGAGTACACCAACTGTGTTTATACCTTATTTGGGGAGAATGAGATTGGGGTCTGGCCAATGGTACCAAAGGCTCCTGACAAATATCAGAGAGAGTCACAGGAAAAAAATAACTGCTAATCAGCAATTCAATCCAATCAGAGTAAATATTTTTTTCCTATAAGACAACATCATGCTAAAGAGCCCAGAGGACAGAGAAATCAGAATCTTAAAAGGACAAGAATAAAGAAGGTTCTCATTTCAGTATTCTGCTCGAGGGAACACCAAAATCTTGACAAGCAAATTGATCCCAATATGAGAGGGACACTGGTTGAGGAAAATAACTATAACTTGGTCGAACGTAACAAGGCTATTTCAGGTCCTTTTTCCTGTAAAGTACAGTTAACTGATAAAAGCTCTTCACATTTAACACAAATCAAATTCCTGAGGAGGAAGGGGGGAATAACCTTATGTTCTCAGAAAGCTACTCCATCTTCTTTCTGGCAGCCGGAGATTAATAGCCCGAATTACCTTAATCAAGTTTCATCAGTTGTGTTTGTGAGATTCCTTGGGAGCCTTGTAAAGCATTCAGTGAATCTTTCCTACCCAAGTATGATCACAATTTGACCTTAACTGCACAAATATCTGCTTTACACAAAAGTGTTTTGTTCCATTTAACATGACCCAGGAGGCCAAGATTTCTAATGCTTTTTTTCCCTCCTGCAGTTGTTGTCAAAGGCAAAGTTAGGAATGTTTGGCTGGCCTAGTCTATATTTCACTCCAACTACGACTTAGGAAAAAGAAATTTAAATCACTACCTTAGCTTTCACAGCAATTCAAATTATATTAGACCCTAAAGTTTAACTTCTCTGTCATTCAGCCAGTGACATTTAGTGAAATTTGTCAGTCAAATGTTAGCTTGCTAAGTGAGTTAATTCAAATTGATGGAACATTGTTTAACTAGACTTTAGGCATTAAGCAATGTCTCTTCTGTGTAGGTCAAGATTTTAAAAAATCTTTTTTGGAAGTAATTTTGCTCTTTGAGCTGGGGAATATAATATTTAATTCCAATTTTAAAAATAGTACAAGAAACAAACCTAGGTCAGAATAAAAATATTTGTCCTATCTGCAGAAGTGCATGTATCCAGTCCACTATATTCAACCTCCTCCTCTCTCTCTCTCACACACACACACACACACACACGCTTGTCTATCCAGGAGCTGGGACTGGAATTCGATCTTAGGATGTCTAATTATAGAAGGTGAAGACAAATGATCACAGCAAATTCCTTGCTGAGGTCTCCTGTACCTACTACTCAGTTACCTCCTGAAACACATTACACTGTGGGTAGTAGGCACACGAGCTTGCGGAGAGGCAGTTTTCCTCTGCGCAAGTCCCCCTCCCTTCATCCCTAAAGGAAGAAAAAGCTTTGCTTACTTTTCTCTGCCACAGGCATAACAGAGAGATACAGTGCTGCATGCAGAAAAAGGAATTAACTGAAAACTTTCCAGGGATGCACGCAGGGAAGGAACTATGCTGCAATGGTGAAGCAGACTAGAGAAACAGGAAAAAGCAGTATTAGTGTATTCTTTGGCTACGGGGACCTAAACTTGAATTGTAGATTTCAATCTCAGTGCTGCACTACTTACAGGGTGGTATTATCAGGTCGAATTCCAGCACCACTTAATTCAAACTTATTGCTCTGACAATAGAGACTGACACTGCAGAAGGTCAAGTTAAGCAGCAGTATATCAAGCTCCTCTGTCAGTGCAGACCAGGACTATGAGAGTGATGTTGCAGGACTCGCATTTCATTCAACATCCAGCCAAGTTCAGATTCCTCATGTGCTAACTGTAGCTGTTGTTTCACCATAAGAGATTGGCAAATTCTATTTTTCATCTTTTTAAACAGTAACTAAGCTCAAAAGCACTCAGCAACTAGCTCCAAGTGCCCAGTGTTACTTTCAATGAACACATCAGATTACAAACCTGATAAGTACCCTAGAACAGTGATTATTGAACTGTGGTCTATAGAAAGCTACAACTTATGCTAACATCTCTGCCTTACTTCTAGCTGCTAAACTGAATTAAAAGACAGCCAAAATATATTAATAACTTTCTAATAGAACTTTTTCACAACTTAGTTTCCCAATGAGGATACACAGGGGAGTTTGAGAGGGAAAGAGTTTGGTGAGGCCCCGAGAAGGAGGCGAAGGCGATCCCCTAGCTGAAGCAGCAAGGAACAGAGCGAAGCTTGGGTGAGGGTTTGCTAACTGTGTGTTTGTGTCTTTTTCCATACAGCTGACTTCTGTTAGTTGTTTCTTACTGTGGGTGGGGGCTGTTTGCACCATTGTTCCCTGATAACCTTTGAGCACCAGCCTCAATCAGCCTTGTGACCATCCTTCCCCTGTGTGTTTAACGAAGGGCAAGGGCTGACCTAGGCAGAGAAAGCTTTAAAAGCCAGTGGCTGAGCAACCAGGGGGCTGCAAACAGGGGAGTTTGAGAGGGAAGGAGTTTGGTGAGGCTATGATGGTGAAGAGGAGCCGCACTGCTGCCAGCGTCCCTTCTGTCTTCTCCACCTGTGCCTGTAACCAGACAGACATCCTGACCATAGATATCTCCACCGTGATCCTGGTATGGACTTGCAGTGACTGTGGCCTGCATTTCCCTGTCACTGACGATCAGGCTAGGGAGATGAATCAATGTGACAGGTGCCTGCTGGTGGAATCTCTCAGGAGGCAGGTGGGAGAGTTACAGAAGGAGGTGTCTCGGCTTAGGAGTATGCACGCCCTGGAGAAGTTCCTTGACAGCATCCACGAAGAGACGTGCAAGAAGGAGGGCACTATCCAGGTGCCAGACTACTGTCACAACACTGGAGATGGATGGGGAGCCTATGGCAGGGGGAAGACAGCAGCAGCTGGTTACCTCTGGCAGCAGACAGTGTTCCACCCCTGTTCACAACCCACCCTCCGTTGTGACGAAGAACCGTTATGCGGTGCTAGAGACGCTGAAGGAGGTGGAATAGGAGAGGCCATGCACCCCTGATGCTGGGAGGATCACAACCACCACGGCTAGGAGGAAATGTAGAGTTGTGGTGGTTGGAGACTCACTTCTGAGGGGGACGGAGGCACCCATCTGTCACCCTGACAAGGTCTCTCGCGAGGTATGCTGCCTGCCAGGTGCCCGCATCTGAGACGTTACGGAGGGACTGTCGAGAATCATCCGCCCCTCTGACTACTACCCCATGCTTCTCATCCATGTGGGAACAATTGACATTGCAAGAGGTGATCCTCAGCAAATCAAAGGCGACTTCAAGGCTCTGGGAGGGTGAAAGAGTTTGGAGCACAGGCAGTGTTCTCCTTGATTCTTCTGGTCAAGGGTAGGGGACTGAGCAGAGACAGATGCACCCAGGAGATAAACGCCTGGCTGCGAAGATGGTGTCATCAGGAAGGTTTTGGCTTCTTGACCATGGGTTGCTGTTTCAGGAAGAAGGACTGGTAGGCAGAGATGGACTCCATCTTTCCAGGAAGGGTAAGAGCATGTTTGGACGCAGACTGGCTGACCTAGTGAGGAGGGCTTTAAACCAGGTCTGAAGGGGAAAGGCGACTAAAGCCCACAGGTAAGTGACAATGTGGGAGATCTAGAGGAAGGGATGGAACGTGGGGGGTGCCAGGGCTGTAACTCCAGGGATAGAAGAGAGGGTAGTTGGAACATGTAGGGGGAATCAGATAATCATCTTAGGTGCTCTAATGAAGCCCTAATACCTGAGGCAAGTTGGGGAGGTCAACACCGAGAGAAAATGCAAGGAGGTAGATACAACAGAATTGAAAATCAAAATGGCAAAGGAGGGCCAATCAGCCTGGTATCTTAGGTGCCTATACACGAATGCAAGGAGCCTGGGAAACAAGCAGGAAGAATTCGTAGTACTGGCACAGACAAAGAACTATGATATAATTGGGATAACAGAGACGTGGTGGAATAGTTTGCATGACTGGAGCTCTGCCATGGATGGGTATAAACTGTTCAGGAAGGACAGGCAGGGAAGAAGAGGGGGAGGAGTAGCACTATACGTAAAAGAGCTCTATGACTGCTCAGAGCTTCATTATAAAAGTGGAAACAAGCCAGTTGAAAGTCTGTGGGTTAAGTTTAGAGGGGAGAGTAACAAGGGGGATGTCATCGTCGGTGTCTGCTATAGACCACCAGATCAGGAGGAGGAGGTGGATGAGCCATTCTATGGACAACTGGCAGAAGTTTCCAGATCACAGGCCCTGGTTCTCATGGGGGACTTCAATTACTCTGACATCTGCTGGGAGGCCAATACAGCAGTACACAGGCAATCTAGGGAGTTTTTACAGAGTGTTGGGGATAACTTCCTGGTACAAATGCTGGAGGAACCAACTAAGGGCCTTTCACCTCTCGACCTGCTGCTCACAAACAGAGAGGAATTAACCAGGGAAGTAGAAGTGAATGGCAACCTGGGTAGCAGTGACCATGAGATGATTGAGTTAAAGATGCTGATTAAACGAAAGAAGCAAAATGCAGACCCTCGACTTCAGAAAAGCAGATTTTGGCTCCCTCAGGGAACTGATGGTCAGGATCCCTTGGGACGCTGATCTGAAGGGGAAAGGTGTCCAAGAGAGTTCGCTGCATTTTAAAGAAACGCTGCTAAGGGCACAGAAAGATACCATTACAATGAGCAGAAAGAACACCAAACGTGGAAGGCACCGAGAGTGGCTTAACAGAGAGCTCTGCACTGAGCTAAAGCATAAAAAGGAAGCTTACAAGAAGTGGAAGCTAGGGCAGATGACCAAGGAGGCATATAAAGACATTGCTCAGGTCTGCAGGGATAAAATCAGAAAGGCCAAAGGACAAATGGAGTTGCAGCAAGCAAGGGATGTGAAAGATAATAGGAGGGGGTTCTACAAGTATATCAATAACAAAAAGAGGATCAGGGATGGTGTAGGTCCCTTACTGAATGGGGCAGGCATCTTCATGACAGAAGATGAGGAAAAAGCTGAAGGGCTCGATGCTTTTTTTTACTTCAGTTTTCACAGGCAGGGCCAGCTCCCAGCCCACTACACTAGGTATGGTAGATTGGAGAGAAGAAGAGAGGCCCTTGGTGACAGAAGGTCAGGTTACAGACTACCTAAAGAAGCTAGATGTGCACAAGTCCATTGGGCCAGAGGAACTGCATCCGAGGGAGCTGAGGGACCTGGCTGATGAGATAGCAGTACCATTAGCCATTATCTTTGAAACCTCGTGGCGAACGGGGGAGGTGCCAGAGGACTGGAAAAAAGCAAATGTAGTGCCTATCTTCAAGAAAGGGAAAAAGGAGGATCCAGGGAATTAGAGCTGTCAGCCTCACCTCAATCCCTGGAAAAATCATGGAGCGGGTTCTCAAAGAATCCATCCTGAAACACTTAGAGGAAAATAGAGTGATCAGGAACAGTCAGCATGGATTTACCAAGGGTAAATCATGCCTGACCAACCTCATTGCCTTCTATGATGAGATGACTGGATTTGTGGATGCGGGAAGAGCCGTTGATGGGATATACCTCGACTTTAGCAAGGCTTTTGATGCAGTTTCCCACAGCATTCTCATTGGCAAATTAAGGAAGTATGGGTTGGATGCATGGACTGTAAGATGGATAGAAAACTGGCTAGATCAATGGTTTCAGCATGTAGGAATCAATGGCTCCATGTCAAGTTGGCAACCAGTAACAAGTGGTGTGCCCCAGGGGACGGTCCTGGGGCCAGTTCTGTTCAACATTTTCATTAATGATCTGGATGATGGGATAGGTTGCACATTTACTAAGTTTGCGGATGACACCAAGCTGGAGGGAATGGTAGACACACTGGAGGGCGGAGACAGGATTCAGGGAGACCTAGACAAATTGGAGCAGTGGGCCAGTAGAAATCTCATGAGGTCCAACAAGGACAAGTGCAAAATCCTGCACTTGGGATGGAAAATTTTACAAACTTCTCTCTTTTTCAAGTTATGAAAACAAATTGAGATGTATTGATAAAATGCTTCCTACATGCATGTTTAATAAAAATCAGAAAATCACTCTAATAGAAATTAAAATAGTTTAACCTAGTGGTTTTTCAACTTTTTTTCCTTGGGACCCCATTTGAAAAAAAAAAAAAAAATCATTTAAGCCTGTGACCCAACAACTGTATCTTTGAGCAACACATTCCAATCTTTTGGTGGCAGCAGCAAGTAGTACCACGACCCAGTATCTAAGGGTCTGCAACCCAGTATTGAGTCCTGGGCCCGTGGTTTGAAAGCCACTGGCCTAACCTTATCTTTTCAGCATCACAGGCTAGAGATCTACAGTTTTCCTCAGACTTTCAGCATAAAGCATAAAACACAGGCTCCTCCTAATCATAGGCTGAAACAACATATACCATTATCAACCAAAAGATTACCTTCTAATGAGATGCCAATATTACCAATTTCTCATTTAAAAAAAAAAAAAAAAGCTCCCTTGACACGTTCCTGGTAATACCCAAGACAATGACATCTCCCACTGATTTCAGCAAAGCAGTACTAAGCCCTCAAAGTCTGACTGCTGTTGACACTACCTTCCATTTCCCCACAGGCACATGCAACTTGTTTACTGGCCATAATAAGAGTAATTATGCAGAAAACAAACAGGTGCCTAGGAAACTTTTCTTCTTTAACTGCCCTGATGAAGTCACCTGTGTCAGAACAGCTAACATAGCTCTCTTCAGCAGTGAGCAGACACTCTTTTTAAAATCAAACACCTGGGGATTATACGTAACTCAGCAATAAAGAGCTCTTTGCAACCATATAGCAAGACAGAAGGGTTTTGCAACATATTCAGAAATTTTACCTTACTGAGTCATTTATCTTCTACAAATTATTAAGTCCAAAGTTCCAAAGGGGTAGCCGTGTTAGTCTAGTTCAACAAAACAACAAAGGAGTCCTGTAGCACTTTTAAAGACTAACGAATTTATCACATGAGCTTTCGTAGGAGAAAACCCTACTTTGAAGTGAGATTCTCTCCCACAAAAGCTCCTGTGATAAAGAAACCTGTTAATCGTTGAAAGTGCCACAAGACTCCTTGCTTATCAAGTCCAAATGAATTCATTCTTTTTTACAAGTAGCTCCTCAGTTTCAAGATCTGCTGGTTCATGTGAGGGTCATCACAAAATTTCAGGTTTAAGCTTTAAATCCCTTTCAGTGCACCAAAGGCTACCTATTCCAAGTCCCAGAAACTGATTTCCACATGCAGACTGATTCAGTTTCTTTCCCTAATAAAGTGAGACTATGCCACTGTACTAGAACAAGCATGGCCAAAACTGCGGCTCAGGAGCCACACGCAGCTCTTAAATGAAAAAGTGCGGCTCATGAAAGAAAGCCAGAGAAAAGCACCCCCACCCTGGGATTTTTCCACCCCCGCCCCGCCCGGCCCCCGGGGTTGGGGGGGGGGGGGGGGGGTTGCAACCCTTGCCTAGCTTCCAGCAAAGCTATATCAGATGGTCATCCTGGGCTGGGCTTAAAACAAGGGTAAGGAGCCAGAGCCTGAGTCTAGCCACTGGAGTGGCCAGGTAAGGTTGCCCTGGGGAGGGGGGGCTGGCAGAGGGGAGCCACAGTCAGGGCCTGGGGGTTAGGGAGGGGGTTGGGAATGGCAGGGAAAAGCAGTGGCATGGTCAGGGACTGTGGGGAGAAGCTAAGTTTTTACTGTATAGGTAGGCCTAGTTTTCATGGTAACCTTCAGTAATTATTAAAATCTGAGATTAGTAGGATCACTATTTGCCCTCTTTTTATGATAAAATTAAAGTGTGCAATGAATTTTAAACTTAGTAATTTTGGAGTAGGTAAAATCTCTCTATATGCCTCAGCGCGGCTCTCGAAGATTTAATAATCAACTTGTATGCCCTTGAGTTCCATAAGTTTGGCCACCCCTGTACTAGAACAAATATCCAGGATTTAATTTAGCACAGCTCCACTGATTTCAATGGAATTGTGTCTCTTTACACTAGAGCTGAACTTGATTCACTGCATGCATAAAATTAAATTAAAAGCCTAGTAATTAAAATAAGATGATGCTGAAACAAAATACTGATTGAATTTTTTTTAATTCTTCAGCATTTGTGTTTTAACATTAACATTTTAACAATCTATGTTTTAACATTAAAATAACTTATGTTTTCCTTTAGCTTTCTGAAATGTATTCTCTTTGGGATTTACTGCAGTTGACAAAGCTTTTTTGAACAAAAATGATTAAGATGAAACATTAACCACATATTTCTTTTGTTCTATGGCATCAGCTTTGAAAAAAAGTATCATATGCAGAAACTAATATTTTTCATTGAAAGATAAATACTGAACAATGTTATCTAAATTGTAACTTAATAAACATTGATCAAGGCCACTAAATCAAACCCAGGTCTTGCCCTCCCATCAAGGCAGAGGAAGGAAACAGTACTGGGTACATGAGGGCATCTCACAGTAGAAGGGAGATTCATGGCAGCTGTTGCAGACATGCAGTCCCCCTGCTCACTTGACTGATGATCTGTTAATAGCTGTGGTCAAACCAAATGGATAACAAAAACTGAAGCTTTGAAGAGAAACTGCAGAAGTGTAATTCACATGCAAATTTGACACTTGCTTCAGGGCTAAATAAGGACTATAGATTTCCCCCCCCCATTACAAAACAGGCAATTAGACCTCACCTTCCTCTATATTAGGGGTCACAAACGTGTGGGCCGCATCATCTCCTGCGGTCCCCGATAAGGCAGAATCGGGGGGGGGGGGCGCTTAACCCCTTTCACCCACAGCGCAATCTCAACTGTGAAGCTCCTTTGCTGTTTGGGAGCTCTGCATGGGCAGGGCTTCCAGGGGCAGGGCAAGCCATGCTCGATAATGCCCCCCCCCCCCCCCCCACACACACACACACAATGTCATCAGCCCCTGCTGCCTGGGAGGCCCACCCACCTTGCAGCCAGAAGATAAGCTGCTGGAGCAAGCTGTCTCTGGACACGGCTGGTGCGTGTGTGTGGTGGCGGGGGGGGGGGGGTTGGAAAGGATTGGGGCGGGGGCTCTGCAGGCACTTCCCCTGGCCACCAGCAGAATGTGGCTGGAGGGGAGAGGCCAGGCGCTTCCCCACCTTCCAAAATGTGGGGAAGCGGTGTGCTTCCCTAGGCTGCCAGCAGAACATAGCAAGGGGGGAGGGAGGGTGCTTCACCTGGCCACAAGATTGCAGCAAGGACCAGGAGGGGGGATGCCTTGTTATAGCCCTGTGGGTAGGGTTACGAGACATCCAGAAGGAGGAGGACATGTCCTCTGTCTGGCAGGCATTCTAAAAATAGTTGATTTTTGTCTGAATTCTCCCTTCTGATGAGCAAAGTGTTAAACAAAAAAACAAAAACCAAACAAAGAACAAAAAGCCCTGTAACAGCCAAGCTTCCCAATCCAGCAGAGGAACCTTCCCCCAGCAGCTGGGGATTGCAGTGCTGAGCTTGGAGGTGGTCACATGCACACACAGCCCAACTGCAGTTCAATACAAAGCACTCCTCAGTAAGAACCTGAGAATTCCCCGACTGGTCCATACCTCCAGCTTTTTGATTAGCTCAGTGAGTAAAGAAGGTGTATTTTGACCACAGGGCCAGGCTAAGCTTTTTAAATTTTTGGCTTTTTGCTCCCTATGAAAGGGCTGAATTGGGGAAAAAATACAGGGACAGTAATAAAACGAAGGAAAATGAAGTACACTAAAAATGAAATTACTAACACAGTTCAATTAAGTTAAACAAATAAAGGGGCACATTTGAACTGGATAGAAAAAATACAGGACAAATTTTTTAAAATTATAAAATGGGCTGCTGTGGAAAATGAAAAATGAGAGGCAAGTTAACTGCCTTTTTGGGGTTTTTTTAGGTGCTTTTCAAGATTATATTTGCAAATTTAGTTGTTTTGTTTTTTGACTGAAAAGTCCATTTTTTGTAAAAGGAAACATTTTGGTAATTTTTTTTTATCTTAAAACAATTTAAAAAACATATGACACTGAGCAGTTTTAATGCTGCATTCATTGATCATTACCCATTTTCCATGACATAATATGGTAATGTCAGTTATATTAATACTACATTTTCTCCATGTCCTGCAATGTCCTCCTTTTTGTACTTCCCTTTCCTCCTTTGGTATCTGGGAACACTAGTCCCGTGGCACTTAAAGACTGACAAATTTATTTTGCGTTACAGTTTCAAAACAGTTTATATATTGACTTTTACTAGCATAATATGTTATTCATTTTTTAGTATACTTTGGTATCGTTGTATGAAAAGGTTTCAGTGGTGCAGCCCTCAGGCCCGTATCCTTGTCCTCATGTGGCCCTCGTGGCGATTTGAGACCCCTGCTCTATACGCTGTTCCCCAGGGTCAGAATCTAAACTACTGCTCTAACTTGCTATAACAATCTGACCTGACCCTATGACTTATACTTCCTTGTATTTACTTTCCTCCCATTCTGTAAGTTCCCCATCTTTAAAGTGTCTGACATAGTGGGATTTTCTCCTACAAAAGCTCATGCAATAAATGAATTTGTTAGGCTTTAAAACTCCCACGGGACTCCTTGTTTGTATGTCACTGATAGGCTCTCAAGGAACATCCATTCTGTTCTTTTGGGCTAAAAAATTTAATAGTCATAATGAATTGGGGGGAAAAAGACAGAGTTGCACTTTGAGGAACCTTGGGCTCTGATCAGACTTCAGAGAAAACCCTTTCTTGTGTGGTTGTGGGGAGTAATAAGCTGAAATAGGGTGCCAGGTTCTAAGACTGTGTACACAGTTTTTCCTGCTAAAATCAAGCTACATGGGTTCTTTTGGTTCCAACACAGGAATATGAAGCCTGCCCCTCCCTCCTTCTCCTACCCCCCAACCCCACAGAGAATTTATAAAGCATGCACCCCTCACTCTCCCCTTCTCTCTCACACAGCTAGGTAACTGAACAATTGTTAGATAACAGATAATTTGGGGCATCAGCGACACAAGACCAAAATTACAGCTTTCTGTTTCCACTCCCTGCTTTTGCTTGTCTAGTCTATTTAAGTAACCCCTTCAGATGAGTACAACTTTCACTGTATGTTTGTACAGTTCCTAGCACAATGGTGCCCTAAGCTCATTTTGGACCTCTAGTCTAAGGTGTATATATAGTTCACTTTAAAAATAGCACTCTTTGTTTGTTCCCTTTAAAGAAAAACATGAGGACTCTGTGCTAGCTTTTGATGAAAATATTAAATTTCAGCAAAAGAGATTCAGGTTAAAAATTAACAAAGCTTCTTAACACTAAGGGTATTTAAGCACTAGAATAAATCACCTGGGGAAATTGTGGAACCCAAGTCATGGGAGATTTTTATTAACACTGGAAACATAACACCCTTCAGAGATGATGAAAGTAATTTTTAGTCCTGTCTCAGTGCAGGTGACTTGCCTAGATGACCACTCAAGGTCCCTTCCAATCCTACACTTCTATAAGATAAAAACACAGCCCTAATGTGAATTCCTTTTTACACAGTTTCTTTTTCCTTTTTAAAACAACAGAGCAAACAAAAAATGGCATTTTAAATTAATAAATATTCACTCCGATCACACAAACGCTCTTCCCATCCCAGGATATTTTTATTCCATTAGTAAAACCCTGACAATCTGCATGTATCCGCCTTGCATTGACAAACAATTTTTTGCAGATCAGGGATAGGATGCAGATGGTCACAGAGGTGATGTATTCTGTGATTTTCTGGGACCAAGTTGGTGCAGCTGTCAGCCCTAGGCCTGCCACTGAACAGCTGATCTGCCAGCCAGATCCTAGGCTGCCAATCAGCTGTCTGGCAGCCAAAAAACACTCCCCCCCACCCCGCACATCTGTTCAGCAATGCACCCAGGAGTGGCCAGCTGTTTTGTGAAGGCTCAAGGCTTAACAGATGACAGGAGGGAGGCTGACCACCAAACAGTTGACTGGTGGTCCTGGGGCTGCAGATGCAGGTATGAATACACCTATGAAGGGAGCACAGATTGTGGGTCAGATACAAATTTATTCTGGTGGATTCAGATCCATGTTTTTGAATCTGTGCAGGATTCTATCAATTACAACTGAGAGTTAGAAAATTGTATTAATATGGATTATTCATGTACTTATGAGTAATCAAAGATTATTTATGATTAAGCAATAGGAAACCAACAGTTGCACATTGTAATTCTCAATGTAACCTTAGGGCCTTTTTCTGCAGACAACTAGTGTGGTAAGTGCTCAGCATTTCAAATAGCAGACAAAAAGAAAGGTGTTTTCTCCTACAAAACAAACCATCTTGAGCACAATTCAAGTACTGAAAGATTTTGATATTTTAATGCCAATAGCAATATGATACATCAGGCACAGTTACAAGAGACAAAATGTCATTAAGAGAACTATATGCAGGGTTATACATTCTTTGTTATAAACAGCTATACACAACTCTGCATTCAAAAAACTTTACAATTTAAAGAAAGAAACTCACTACTTACTTGTGCATATTTTCCACTCCAATTATAATCATGATATAGTAGGAAATTCCACTTTGTACAACAAAATGTAAGGCATACCTGGAAAAAATTAAAACTGTCACTCCAAGCAATCCCTTTCCACTACAAACAACATAACACATATTTTCTTTACTAGAAATGAAAAGATAGTTGATTTTTAAATCCACCAGTTGTCCTCCAGTGCTTAATAAGATCACCTTTAAACATTATTTCAGGTAGGTAACTGAAAAGCAAAAACCAATTCTTTACCCTTTACTATTTTCTTATAGAAGTATGCATGTGGAGGAGGGAGTTTGCATTTAAAATATCCTTTTTTTCCTCCTTTTTCCTTATCAAAAACCTTGATGTCTTGAAATGCCCTGAACAGTTGAGCTGTACAAGCCTGAGGTGACGCTCTCCCCATCCGAGGAAGACACTGTGAAAATTATTCTTTGCGCATCACACGCATACAATAGAGGGTGAATGTAATGTTCACATTTTGCAGTTCACTTTTCACATAAAGGCTGAAGATGATCACTGAAGTTCCACACTGACTGTCGTGGACACTGACTGTCATGGAGACTGATGTACTACTCATCCAAAGAGCATGTACAGCATGGCAGCAGCAATGATGAGTCAGAACAAACAAAGCCTTGTCCTACAGCTCCAGCTCCTGCACCAATTGAAATGATATGGTATTTTGTGATGGCAGAACATATCTAGTATGAACTAGACTTAAACCATTAAGTTATGTCACACTGGCAAACAATTCACCATCAGTTGGTAAAGACTCAGGATATGCCTCTACTACTGTGGCTGTTTTGGCACTGCTGGATTAATGCCATAGGATTGATTGAATGGGCAGTGGAAACCCGCTCCATCTCAGAAGTGCTCTCCAGTCAATCCTGTAAATCCACCCTCACTCCTTGTCTCTGCACCAGTCATTAAAAAGGTAGGTAGGTATTTACCTGAAAAAAAAAAAATTAAGCTTTTTCTTTCGTGAGTCCAGTATCATGAGATAGCTATTCAGATGCTGAAGTAAATGCCTAAGCCTAAGCCACGAGGGTATTAGCTTTGATGTTGTAATACTACTGCAACTTTTTTTTAAGAAAGAAAATACTAAACTGAATATTTTAAAAGAGTGTTTTAAAAGACATGTTATACACATGCATCCTCTCATTTTATGGCAATTAATACTAAGGAAAAAGAAGGGGTTACTTACCTGTAACTGGTATTCTTCGAGAGGTGTGCTCCTGGCCATTCCACTGTAGGTGTCTGCACGCCCCGTGCATGGCACGCCGGAAACTTTTTCCCCTAGAGTACCCGTAGGGTCGGCTGTAGCGCCCCCTGGAGTGGCACCGTTGCCGCTCCCTACATAAGCCTAGCCGACCCTGCCCCTCCTCAGTTCCTTCTACCCTACTGTCTGAGGGGAGGTGGGAGGGATTGGAATGGCCAGGAGCACACCTCTCGAAGAACACCGGTTACAGTTAAGTAACCCCGTCTTCTTCGAGTGCTGCTCCTGTCCATTCCACTGTAGGTGACTATCTAGCCTTACCTTGGAGGTGGGAGACATCACAGAGAGACTGTCTGCAGCACTGCTCTCCCCACCGCTGCGTCCAGCTGTGCTTGATGGGTGATGGCGTAGTGCTGTGCGAAGGTGTGCAGGGATGACCATGTCGCTGCCTTACATATGTCTGCGATTGGTACTCCCGCTAGGAAGACCGTCGAAGCCGCTTGGGCCCTAGTTGAATGGGCCGTCGCCCTTGGCAGGTGTCTGCCGCCCAGCCTGTAGCATTCCTTAATGGAATCTTTAATCCAGGCTGCGATCCTCTGCGTAGACACCGGCTGGCCTTTTTTGTAGTTCGCCACTGCCACAAAGAGTTGGGGAGACTTGTGGAACGGCCTCGTCCTTTCTATATAGAAGGCCAATGCTCTACGCACATCCAGGGAGTGGAGACTCCTGTCCTCCTCTGACGCATGAGGTCTTGGATAAAAGACAGGTAGGCAAATGTCCTGGTTTACGTGGAATTGGGACACCACCTTGGGCCTAAAGGATGGGTGCGGCCGCAGTTGTACTTTGTCCTTAAAAAACAGGGTGTACGGGGGCTCCGCTACTAATGCCCGCAGTTCCGACACCCTTCGAGCAGACGTGATGGCCACGAGGAAGGCGACCTTCCACGACAGATACAGGAGGGAACACGTCGCCAATGGTTCAAAGGGTGGTCTGGTAAGTTGCGACAGGACCACATTTAGGTCCCACTGAGGCGTGGGTGGTTTCAGCGCCAGGTACAGTCTCGAGAGGCCCGCTAAAAATCTTTTTACTATGGGGATAGAGAAAAGGGCGTTGCACTCGGAGTCTCTGCGGAAGGCCGCAATCGCCACTAAGTGGACTTTCAGGGATGACACTGATAGCCCACTCGACTTCAGGTACCATAAGTAGTCCAATATGGTGTGCACCGAGACCCGCGCTGGGTCTTCCCCTTTAGCGCCAACCCAAAGCGCAAACCTGTTCCATTTAGCTACATATGTAGCTCTTGTGGAGGGCTTTCTGCTGCCCTGCAGGACCTCCCTTACCGGGGAGGAGCACAGTTGCTCACTGTCCGTTAACCACGAAGGTCCCATGCGTGGAGGTGCAAGGCCTCCAGGTTGGGATGGAGGAGGTGTCCGCTGTCCTGGGATAACAAGTCCAGTCTGAGGGGCAGCTGGACAGGGCTGCGTCTGGACCACCGCATTAGGGTTGAGAACCAGTGTTGCCTCGGCCATGCCGGGGCAATCAAAATGACCCTCGTCCTGTCCTCCTTCATTTTCCACAGCACCCTGGGCACAAGTGGAGTCAGAGGGAAGTCGTAGAGCAACCCCTCCTGCCCCCAGTGGATCTCGAAGGAGTCCCCCCTGGACCCGGGGCTGCGCCCCTGAAAGGAACAGAAGACCCGAAACTTTCTGTTGAGCTCGGAGGCGAAGAGATCCAGACGGGGAAACCCCCACCTCTGGAAAATCGCCCTCGCCACCTCTGGGTGGAGAGCCCATTCGTGGGTCATGAACCTTCTGCTGAGTTCGTCCGCCAGGGAGTTCCGGAGCCCCGGTATATACGATGCTACCGGGCGAATCTTGTGCAGAACGCAGAACTCCCAGAGTCTCATGGCTTCCTGGCATAGGTGACGTGTGCGTGTACCACCTTGCTTGTTGATGTAAAACATCGCGGTGGTATTGTCTGTACGCACCAACACCGTGCGTCCCTGAAGGTGCCCCCGAAACACCTGGCATGCTAGCCGCACTGCCCTGAGTTCTTTCACGTTGATGTGCAACCGGGAGTCCTCCGCTGGCCACTGACCTTGCATCTTGAGGCTGTTGAGGTGCGCTCCCCAGCCAACATCCGAGGCATCCGTTGTCAGATGAAGCGACGGCTGGGGGATGTGGAACAGAACCCCTGAGCACAGGTTGGTCTCGCAACCCCACCAACGAAGGGTCTCTAGCACGGATGCAGGCACTGTAACCATTGTGTCCAAGCTGTCCCTCACTGGGCGGAACATCCCCGCCAGCCACAGTTGGAGTGGCCGCATACGTAGGCGGGCGAGGGGAACCACGAAGGTGCACGCTGCCATGAGGCCCAGGAGGCAAAGGCATTCCCGAGCTGTGACTAGCAGGAAGCTTGTTAAAGAATCCACCTGCTGCTTGATGGTTTGGAACCTTGCAGTAGGAAGGCTCGCTTTTGCTGACCTTGAGTCGAGGACCGCCCCTATAAATTCTATCCGTTGTGCAGGGGTGAGCACCGACTTTTGAATATTCACCAGCAGTCCCAGCCGGCCAAATACTGATTGAGTCAAGTGCAGGTGGGACTGTACTTCCTGGTAAGATCTGCCCACAATCAACCAATCATCCAAATAGGGGAAAAGGGTAACCCCTTGTCTCCTGAGGTGCGCCGCTACCACCGCTAGGCACTTTGTAAATACCCTCGGGGCTGCGGACAGGCCAAAGGGGAGCACCGTAAATTGCAGGTGCATCTTGTCAAGGATGAAGCGTAAAAACTTCCTGTGCCGGGGGCTGATTGGGTTATGAAAGTACGCATCCTGCAAGTCGAGGGCGGCGTACCAATCGCCTGGATCCAGAGACGGAACTATTGATGCTAGGGATACCATCCGGAACCGGATTTTTCGAAGGTGCCGGTTGAGGCGTCTTAAGTCTAAAATGGGTCGCAGGCCTCCTTTTGCCTTGGGGATAAGGAAGTAGCGAGAATAAAAGCCTTTCCCTTTGCAAGCTGGGGGCACCCGCTCCACCGCTCCTTTTTGAAGGAGGGCCTGCAACTCCTCCCGTAGTATTTGCTGGTGGGCCTGATCCTGCAGGGGACCACACAAGGCAGGGCGGCGCCGCCGGGGTAACGAAGAAAATTGGAGGGAATAGCCCTCCTGAATTGTCTTTAGGACCCAGCGGTCGTTTGTAATCCTGCGCCATTCCGGCACGTATCGGCACAGTCTGTTGAGGAACATGGGCGTCTCTGGATCTCTGGCCTTTGCTACATCGCTCTCGTTGCGACCATCAAAAGGTCTTTTTCTGGGCGGCCTGCTGACGGGTGGTTCCCTGGTTGTTGGACTGACGTCCTGAGGGTCTACAAAAACCCCTGCCTCTTTGCCTTTCCTCCTCCTGTCAACGGCGAAAGGGTCTAACCTGAGGGGGCGGTTTAAATGGCTTCCTCTGGCTTGCTGGTGTATGCAGGCCCAAGGACTTGATCAACGCTCTGGAGTCCTTTAACGTTTGCAGGCAATTGTCCGTTTGCTGCGAAAACAGCTCCGGGCCTTTGAAGGGTAAGTCCTGTATAGTGACCTGCACTTCGTGGGGAAGACCCACGGCTTGCAGCCACGAGCTACGCCGCATGGTAACCTCGGAAGCCATGGAGCGAGCTGCCGCATCTGCCACGTCTAAGGCCGACTGTAGCAAGGCCTTAGACACGACCTTGCCCTCTTTAATGGAAGCTGCCAGGGCTGCTCTTGAGCCTTGCTCTAAGGAGTCATTAAACCTCTCCATTGCTGACCAAGCATTAAACATGTACCGGCTGAGAATAGCCTGTTGGTTTGCTATTCTTAACTGGAACCCCCCTGTAGAGTAGACCTTCTGTCCAAAAAAGGTCCAGTTTCTTGGCCTCCTTGGATTTAGGGGTCGATCCAGGACAACCCTGCCTCTCCCGCTCATTTGCTGCGGCTACCAGTAGTGAGCTGGGGGTGGGGTGGGAATAAAAATGTTCATAGCCTTTAGAAGGCACAAAGTATTTTCTCTCAGCCCGCTTGGCCGTAGGTGGAATTGAGGCTGGAGCGTGCCAGAGGGCCTTGGTGGTATTTTGTATAGTTTTGATAAAAGGTAGAGCCACCCGGCCCAGACCTTCGGGGATCAGGATATCCACCATCAGATCAGCATCCTCAGTGATCTCCTCGGCCTGGATGTTCAGTCCCGAGGCCACTCGCCGGAGGAGCTCTTGATGAGCCCCGGCATCATCTGGGATACCCAAGGGCTTAGCGCCCGCCACAGCCTCATCGGGCGGTGGAGGAGGATTCCTCAAACTCCGGACCCCCCGACAATGCTCTGGACCGCGTGCTGCGACCAGCGCTGGTTAAGCTCGCTCGATCCTGATCGTCCCTCAGGGACTCCACCTCTGATGCGTCCCCGGTACCGGGGGGCGCGCCCGGCGCTGCTGATGGAGGATTCCCGACACCAGAACTGGGCATAGGGGTCCCTGGCCCGAAGGCCAGCCCTTGCTGGACGGCCCATGGGGTCCAAAATGGCCACTGTGTCCCCGGCTGCCAAGCTGCCCACTGGGGGTGGAACGGCGGTACCGCCGAAGTCTGTGGCGCCTGTGAGCTCCCAGCCTTATGCGAGCCCCGAGGTGCCGATTCCTCCGCCGAGCTCACTGAGGGGCTAGATCGAGGTGACCACGGCGGTGCTGACAATGACTGGACTGGGGAGTGGTGCCGGCCCTCGTCTCTGCGGTCCCGGTGCCGGGACGATGAAGCGTCGTGCTGGGACATGCTTGGAGAGCGACTACGGGGAGCCGTAGTAGCCGGTACCGATGGGGGTGGTGGAGGCGAATGGCGCCGTTGGTCAGAGGCCGGTGCCGTGGCCCTGCCACGTGCCGCCGTGGGCGGCGTCGGCTTTCCATGGGACGGTACCGGTCTCAGTGCCGGACCCTTCGACGGCGCCGCAAGTGGTGTTGGTGCCGCCGGTGCCGTGTGGCCCGATAGAGCTGGTGCTGCCAGTGCCGCGTGGCTCGATAGAGCCTGTGCCGCTGCGAACGCCTCCGGCATGGCGGGCAGGGTCAACTCCTCCCCCAGGATGTCCCTGGTAGGAGAGGGGGACGACACCGGGCTGAACTGCATCGTGGGATGGTCCGGCACGGGCTTCGGTGACAGGGAAATGGGTCGGCTCACCCAGCTCAGAGTCCTTCCCTTTGGGCACGAGGTGCGGCGAGCGTCCCCTGTCCGCTCGCTTCTTCTTAGGCGGTACCGGTGACACCGAACGGCGCCGGGGCTCCTGAGACGCCTTCGGGTGGCTAGACCTCGGTACCGCCGACGGTGCCGATGATGCCAGTGCACTCTGCACCGACGGTGCCGTGCTGGATCCCGAGTCTCCGGGTGCCGGACGAAGAGGCTCCTCCATCATGTGGAGCTTTAGACGTTGGATCCGGTCCTTCTGTGTTCTGGGCTTGAAGCTCCGGCAGATCCTGCACTTTTCTACTAAATGAGCTTCGCCCAGGCAGAACAAACACTTGCCATGTGGGTCGTCCACCGGCATAGACTTCCCGCACTGGCCACAGGTTTTGAAACCCAGCATAGCCCAGCCCCGGACCAGGCTCGTAACTACGCTAAACTTGCTAACACTAACGAAAAAACAACAAACAGAGCAAAACCAGAACAGTTCTGAATACAGATGGGTACTCCACTGGCCACGTGCAAATCGCTCGAGGCCAAGGAAAGTTCCAGCGACCGACAGGGCGGTAAGAAGGAACTGAGGAGGGGCAGGGTCGGCTAGGCTTATGTAGGGAGCGGCGATGGTGCCACTCCAGGGGGCGCTACAGCCGATCCTACGGGTACTCTAGGGGAAAAAGTTTCCGGCGTGCCGTGCACGGGGTGTGCAGACACCTACAGTGGAATGGACAGGAGCAGCACTCGAAGAAGAACCTTTATTTTAAAAAATGCTAAAATTATCAGCATTTTTTTCTATTTCAAGTTTGTATTAGTTAAATGAACCCCATGACTATATTTTCTTTTTTAATTCAATAGCGAAAGGTCTTGAATAAGATTATGTATCTCAAAGAAATCCCATAAATAGGTTATTGTAAAAGAAATCCTTTTGGTGGACTTGAAATCCATATTAGCAAATCAACATTCAGCCTCTAAAAGTGTTAATTCTTCTATAAAAAAACTAAAAAGCAATACTAGCAATGTGACTGATCTTTGAGTCATATGCAATTCACTTGCAACAGTATTCTATTGAATAGAAAACTATAAACCTAAATACTTTCGCTAAGCCCTTTTAGCTATGTGCTAGATACACTAGAGGAGTGCTTCAATGTTTACACTGTGAGGGGGACACTATGACCTTTTTTCATGCTCCAGATCAGGGGTTCCCAACCTTTGTAAGGCTAGGGACCCCTGAGGGAGGAAAAAAAAGAATCTGGCTCTCTGCCAGGGGGGACCCCGCTCCCCAGCAGGGGAATAGGGCCATAGGCAACTCCCAGGCAGGGGGCCATAGCCACGGCAGTCCCTACTCCTGGGAGGAAAATGGGGCCCGTGGCAGCTGCAGCTCGTGGCTATGGCTCGCCGCCCCTGCCCGGGAGCTGCCTGCTGCCCCATTACCCGGTTGGACAGTGGGGTCTGCTGCGGCCCTGGCTCCCAGCCAGCCCCCACAAGGAACTGGGGACAGGCAGCCCCTGCAGGGGAGGGAAGCCAGTGAGCAGGCGCAGCATCCCACCCTCTGTGGCCCCCACCCCTACTGGGATCCAGCACTGGCGGGAGTGTCAGCTCCACACCTCGGGTTCTGGTCCCGGGGGGAGCAGCAGCACCGTGGACCCCCTGAAAGAGGCCCGCAGACCCCTGGGGGTCCATGGCCCACAGACTGGGAACCACTGCTTCAGATCGTCATACCAAAATAATACAGGTGATTTAAGACTTTGGAGTTCAGCTGCAGCAAGCAGATTTTACTACTAATCTTGTGCATTCTTAGAGGATGGCAAATTCAAATTATTCCTTCTAGTCTCTATGGAGCATCTGAATGCAGCTGGGGACTCAAGCCAGGGGGGGAAAAAAAAAAAAAAAATTTACTCCCTCTAGAGCTGGACTGACTATCCACTGCCATTTAAATCAATCAATCTCAGGCTGCAACTGAGCAGCTGGACAGGAGGCTGATGTATTGTATTTAAGTGAAATCTAACTGTACTGGAATTGTATTCCTTTTAAAATTTAAGTTGGCTTTTTGTGAGTCTTCAAATTTTGAAGTCAATACTAGATAATATCTAGACTACCAGAGAGGATGAAAGACAGATTCCCACCCCCCCACTTTCTAAGTTAGAAGAGGTCTGATGTTCTCAGCTGAGAGGTGAGGCTGAAGGAATTTGTACCTTAGTATCCTTAAGCATTTCCTCACAAAAAGATGAAGTTATTTTATCCAAAAAACTTACCTACTAGAAACCATCAGGATGTGCACAAGACAAACCTCATATCCAGCATCTGAAGCTGTAAACCATTTTAAAATCTTTTAAGTAGAAGGTATTGAGGTATTTTTTTTGGTTTTTTTTTTTTGGGGGGGGGGGGTGCCATTTTATTAAGTACTCTTTTTGGCACTCCTTTATAAAAATTTCATTTACTAAAGTAAGAAATAATCACTTAGGAACACATTCAGTGAAGCAAAGTCACAACCCATGACACCCTAATCTCTTCAGTCTGAATGAATCTGGACCGATAATATTGCCTAATTTTTACGTTATTTCATTTCTCACCACATTGCCAATGAAGAGTTTCCGTAAATCTTCAGTTTTGTACTTATTGGGTCTGGGGCAGGCCAGGAGTTTGTGAATCTCCTCCTGCGGGGCAGAGCAGCTTGTAGCTGAAAGCAGCTTCTACCCAGTCAGCAGCATGCAAAGAGCCCAAGTAAGGGCTTTTGGGAGGTGGGTGGGTGGGGTGTGTCTGGGGATGGGTACTGGGGCGCCCACCTATGTGGGGGGGGGCCTCCAGGGCCCACCAAATTATACTTTAACCCGTTTGTCTCATTTGACAAAAGGAGAGTAAAATATGGCAAAACATATTCTCTATCACAACGGCTTAGGTGCAAAAAGTGTGCATGTATATTATCTACTATTGATTATTACATACTACTAGATGTAATCTCTATCTCAAAGTTTTTAAGAACAGGTGAGTCTGTAGTGTAAATTTTTTTTAATTTACATATATAAAACTAAATTTCTTTCTTGCATTGTTCCTTCTGTTGTTTTGATCAGTTACATTTTGAGTGTGTACAATGGAAAACAGCTGGCAGGAAAACCTATATAGCATATTATTATATCTTGAAATATCCCAGCAGCAGTCACATCTGAATCTTAAGGTACCTGCCAGAGCCCACCTCTGGGCCAGCCCTCTCTGATGCCATAGAAACAATTCTGTTCACTCCCTTCTCTCTCCCATGATATTCAGGTCTGTATTCAGTTTTCAACAAAAACCAAAAATACAAGTTAATTGGTATATTGAGATTAAAAAAAGTGGTATCTAGGAATGTGACCAATTCAGTATGCCTTATAGCTAGCCTTAGAGATACTGATTTTACTGATAAGTGTTGGTAAATGTTAATTTCACTGTACACATATAGAAAAAAATATTTCCAAAAGTGATAATCAAAACTTACTGATAAGCAAAGAAAAAAAAAACAGCTTGAAAATTTATTAGAGTTTGACATAATGTCCTGTTTTTGTATAATTTGACCAGTGATACTAATAGTTTGTTAAAAGTTAGAGCTTTAATTTTTTAAAATCTGTCACTAAATAATATCTTGCAACTGTGAACTTTTAAATCAATAAACACAGTAAGACAAACAGATATCTACTGACATTATACAAAATTACTTTCTAACATACCTATTCATAAGAGTACTATGTTAAAGAAACTTGTTACAAGTTATAACATTAGTTTTTATTTTAGGTCTTCTCCTCCACTCCCCAAAACAGCTGCAAGATACAGCCCTTGGAACACATAAAGGCCTTCAAAGAATTAAATGCAGTTACGACATTTAGAGTACTTTCTACCTCAGTTACACGGGATGGAACATATATTATCTAGTTTGTCTGTACACTTGTTTACAACAAACCAAAAAGAGCACAAAAAGTAGTGAATTTAACTATAACAAACTTCAGTGGCACTAAACAACCATGTATATGTAACGAAGTACATGAAGCTGTTGAAAAATACGGAAAAAAGTCACTTACCATCCAAAACAAAAAAGTGCAAGATAAAGGCCTAAAAGCGTGGCAACAACATGTCTTATAAATGAGCTAGTTTTGCTTGAATGCAGGTATGTTCGAAACCAAATAGCCGCGAGCAAGGCAAACAGTTGGCACACTACAAAGTTGACCTGCAGGGGGGGGAAAAAAAAAAAAAAAGATACCTGTTATTTTACTCAACCATCATAAATAACTCACTTGCTCGCAAATCAAAAACCATACCACCCACATCCATCCTTTGCTAACAGGACCAAAACTATGTAACATACCACTGAATTATTCAAGCATCTCACAACTTAAGGCTTAATTTTCACACCACATTTCTAAGATAATGGAGTTACAGATTTTACAGCTAGAAAACTAAAACAACAGAGAGCTTGATTCATCAAGGAAGGAATCACAGGAAGTCTGTGACAGATCCAGAAACAGAACCCAAGTACAAATCCCAGAACAGTGCCTTAAATACTAAGCTATTCTGTCTCGCCAGATAACTCAACTTTGTTTTTGAACAGGGATATCATTTTTTGAGCATTGCCTTTTTCAGTTTGAGACTAGAGCTGACCATGGCTCCCATAATGGCAGAGAACCTAATCTGATAGTCTGCCCTCAGATCTAAAGAAACTAGGTGAAGTTTTGGAGTTTAATGAGAGTGTTGTGCAGACAGCTCCCCCCATCAACAGCATGGCTAGACATTACGTTTATCTTGCTCTCTGACTTTCAATATGGCTCCTAAATTCCTTCCCTTCCTTTTTATTGTATCCTGCTATAGGTGAAATAAGGAAGGAAGCTAGATGGAGCTGGAGGTTACATTCTGAGTCCAACTAACTGTAGCATGAAGAGTTTTCAAAGTCTTATGTCAAGGCAGTGATGAAGGGAGAGAACTATTTCAACACAGAGATGACCTGGACCTGCTGATAGTGAGGGAGCACTCAAGCCATCTTCCGTTTCTCAGCTGTCCTGCAGGGAGATAGCGCAGCCAAACCATGCAAATGAACAATCTGGTGAGGAGGGGCATGTGACCCTACACGTCCTCCTTCCACATGTCACTTCTATCCAACATAACAATTGCAGAGTCTTGCCAGCAGAACCATCTTGGCTTGTGAACAGACTGGCAAACTGAGCTCTCTTACTCCGAATACAATGCTTCTCACTGCCACAAATCTTGCAAACCAGATTATTCAGTTGCTGATTCCAAGTCTGTTTTCATAACATCAGATGAACCCACCTACAGCCTGAAGAGTACTGACGTCTCATCTCTACTTAGATTTCTGCATAAGTTATCCACTAGTTCAGTAGGTGTTTGAGAAGCCTCCATCTGCAACCTGCAATCTGGACATGTGCCTCTGCTTTTGATAAAATTGTTCAAATTTACACTGGTACATTGCTCTCTCTCATCAGATCACTGTGCTTTCTTCAGAAAGCATGGCACCAAAGTCAGACAGATGACATACTGTTAGCCATTTCACTGCTCTCAAAGTAGCTTCTCGTTGTTGACATTTTGCAGCCTTCCTTTTTTGGGAAAATTCTGGAAGAAGTCACAGTACAATACAGCAGCTGTATACCTTAGAGTCCTCAAACTTCCTTAACACGTCTTGATCTTCTCTGGTCTTGCTGACAGATAACCTCTTGGTGACATACACAAATCAAATATCCATACAGACCCTTATGTGTTCCAGAATGCTGAGACTCAACTGATCATGGAAGTCTTGCTGATATGCCATGACATCCTAGCAAAAATTGACAGGGTAGCATTGGATTGGTCCATTTCTCTCCTCTCTGGGAAGCCATAGAGGGCAGCACAAAAAGCCTGCTCATTTACCCCAGAGTTTCTGTCACAAGGGATAATGAACAGTTCAGCTGCATCACCTTTCAACATAAGCCACAAAAGAAAGTCTGAAATGCACTTACAGTTACTTACATACTTAATTTTAATTTTAACTTTTCAACAGTTACCTACCTAACATTTATGGTTTTCTCAGAGTGCTGTCTGCAGAGTTTCCCCCCTATGATAGGCATGTATTTTGGTGATGGGATCTGGTGTGTGTATGGTCATTGCAGAGACCACAACAGAGCGGATAGGGCCTCCTTCCCCAGCCGCACATACACAGAACCAGCCAGAACTACCTGCGCCCAACCAGTCACAACAGACTGTGGTCAGTGGAGACCAAGAGGAGTGGCCATCTTGCCCAGGAAGGAGAAAAAGGACTGGGCAGTGGCAGAGAGATCGCTTGGAGGAGGGGGCGAAGGACTGCAAGAGCCCAGTTCCCTGTGAGGGGCTGAGGGCCAGAGGACCCAACAGTGGGGTTCTAAAACTCTGTAGGACAAGGGTATGCAACCTTTCAGAAGTAGTGCGCTGAGTCTCCACTGATTCACATTAATTTACAATATCAGGTGCCGCTAATAAATCTTAATGTTAAGTAGGTCTCTACAAGATTACAACTACCACTGTATGTATGTAAACACTAAAGTTTAACAACATTCTTATTAAAATCAAATTAAAATGCAGGGGTTTTTTAGTGTGATCTTTGCCTTCCTTGCTGATTTTTCCAATGTCCAGTACATATTCAGATACTTCAAGTTGCACATATGCCTGCTGGCCCCCTTCTCCTGTGAGCACAGCAGGACGGAAACAGCAGACTCACCATGCTCAGCAGCAGCTCTCTTTCTTCTGCCTTCCTCCTGTAGGTACAGTGGGACCAAAGCTGCACCGCAGGAGGGAACCAGAAGGAGCAGCCGCCAGGCACAATGCTGCGTCTTCAGTCCCGCTGGATGCTATTTCGGACCATGCAAAGCTAGAGTAGCACCAAATGGCTGAGCGTCCCGCATGCCACTAGGAGCAGGTTTGTGTTCCATCTTCAGCACGTCTGCCAGGGTTGCTGACCCCTACTGTAGGAGTTACAGAAGCAACCACCTAATTACACTGCTAACAAAAAGTCTTTCTATGCTGTGATCCTCCTGACTTCCACACTGGCTGTGAATCACTTCTGGCTGCAAGGAGAAACACATGGCATCTTTGGAGTCATGATGGAACTCCCCAGAGTCCCATCAGAAGAGAGTGCTAGTAGAGCAAGAGTACTGAACCCTCCAAGGCCAGAGTCAAGAGGCAGTTGCACTTGTGTATGGAGACCTGTGAGCAGACACCAAAACAGTAGAGCCTTGACTGGCTACATCATGAGTAGTTTCAGAGCACTGTTCCTCAGGACTCTGTCACAATTCCACATCAATGCCAGCCACAATTCCACATCAATGCCAGCCTCAAATCACCAGCTTATCCACTGCACTAATGCATGCTACCTCATAAGTGGGGGAATTTTCCCATAAAAATCTATAAAGCCAATCCCACATCCATTTTCCTTTAAAAAATGCCATCTGACAACAGCTAGGATAGCTGTGAATTGTGATGGCTGCTAATGATTTTACACAATTCATAACCAAAGATAGATTTTTCTAAAACTTTCTATAGCTTTTGTTATGTTGTTATCTCTGCAGCTCTCCGTCACCACTTTTTTTGTTTCCGCCACCTGCACTGTCTTCAGACTGTAGGCTCTTTGGCACATAATCTGTCACCTATTTTGTTTGTACAGTGCGTAGCATTATGAACCACTAACCTGGTTCAATCCACTTGGCTCAACAATATACATATCAAATATTATTAATACTTGTAAGTGTGTGGGTTGCAAAACCATCTGTATTTTTTATGATGCTTTTCTCTACATCTCCATTTCTCCAGACTTAGACAAGGAGCTGTTCAGGTTTTTTTCAGTATCACTGAGAAAGATGCTTGAATTAAAACTAGTTGGCTCAAAATCAATCCAGATAAAACAGATTAAAGATCTTTCATAAGAACAGGCGTAACACAGATGTCTGGATTGCCACACTAAAATACCTCTGACAACAAAAAAAAGTTTGAAAGGATTGTGTTTCTAGTCATTCAGCCAGTTTTCAATCTATGATAGTCCATCTATTAAGTTAATTTGAATCAGTTTTTCAAGTAGATATTGAATACCACCAGCTTCCTCTATGACCTTCATTTAATCTCTAGAACAGATTCCACATTTTTACAAATGCGGAGAATATTCATCTTTGTATACAACACCGAGACATTCAGATGAACTTGTTTATGCAAGTGTAAAGTTCATTATAGATAAGATGCTGAGGTTTTAATCAAATTGTTTCACCTTCAATTAATTTTGTAACTAAATAAGCAAAGTCACATTAACTTGACTGTCATGATGTTTTTTACAAGATCCTGAAGCTATTGAGTGTTCACCTGCTATTTCTATTTCATTATAGTAAGGGAAGTCATTAGTTCAGGGACAGATAACTACCAGGATTTAAATTAAGTGCTCATGTTCACCTGCACAGGATGCCAATTAAGGGTATAACCTGTCCTGTACAATCTTTATTACAGGTGATGATGCAAGAGAAACCATAGATCTAGTTTGTCTGCCACAGCCCAGGATGAGTTTGCAACTCTAGAAATAAAAAGACCCAATCTTCTGTTTACGTAAAAGAGCAAGCCTTGTCTAGAGTCACTGAAATACAAACTCAGAAGTCCATGATGAAATTTTTACACAGGAGAGTCAAACTAAGTAACTACAACAAATGAGAACACTAACATGGATCCTAGTCAATGCCAAATCTGATGGGATCGAAAGACAACCCCACCACCACCATCACATTTTATCTGAGAACAATATAGTAAGACCACAGAACTGCATACTTTTCCACAGTCACAGCAGAGCTCACATCTGCATCCATTCCACATGTAACGCTCCAAGTGCAGATCTGTAAGGCTCTTAGCAATGTTACGTTGTTGAATTCATTCCTTAAGAACTACCCAAACTAATTCCAAAGTTCACAGTGAGCATGTTTGAGCTACATAAAGCCCACAAGTACACACATACAAAAAATAGAAGCGGAATGTGCACATAACCTTGTGTTTCCTATCACCGTTCTATTACGGATATCTCATTGCATCTTGTCTGACACTTGGATTAAAAGCTCTCTTGCAAAGCGACTTCTTTCTAAGGCACTTGCAGTTGTTTATAGCTTACGTCAAAAAACTATGTTAAAAAATAATTTTAAGGTTGCAAAGGCCAAAACTCACAAGTTAAGAAATTTTTGACAGAGATCCTGAAGCCACACATCTGGGGGGGGGGGGGGCAGGAAAATGGGTTCATCTTTCTCTGCAGCACAGGGCATGGGTCACTTGCTGATAAATTCTCTGTGTCTTGAAATCTTTAAATCATTATTTGAGAACTTCAGGAACACAGTCATTGGTTAGAGGCTTATTAGAGTAGTGAGTAGGTGAGGTTTTATGGCCTGCATTGTGCAGGAAATCAGATTAGATTATTCTAACAGTCCCTTCTAATCTTAAAGTCTATCAATCTATGAAACGCAAGAATTAAAGTTTCCTGTGAAACCTTGACTCACCCTTCTTGGATATATACATCATTCTATGATGGGTGGCCAAACTTATGGAACTCAAGAGCCACACAAGTCAAGTAAAACTCTGAGAGCCACACTGAGGCATATAACCACATAGTTTTACTCACGCCAAAATTACCAAGCTTAAAACTCATTGTGCACTTTAATTTTATTGTAAAAACAGGGCAAGAATTGATCCTACTATAATGTCAGATTCTAATAATTACTTAAGGTCACCATGAAAAATAGGCCTATACAGTAAAAACTCAGCTGTCACTGGATGCAGAACTTTGCAGGCTAGTGGCAAATGTTTTAAAACCTGGGCAGTAACTTGTCAGTGCAGTATGTAAAAGCTCTCTCGGGTGCTGATTTCTAAGTATTGTGCAATGTTTCCATTTAAACAAATTTAATTGTGGAATCCAATGCTTCATAGCAGTAGGTTCTGTCAAAAATTGAAAGTAATCTACATTCAGGTTTTAAACTTTCCTCCTCTGTATTTTCATTTCTTAGTACTCCAAGTCATGTTTAGGACTTGTAAAACATGATTGTAATGAGTAAACTGCATTAGGGCCTATGAGAAAAATCTAAACATGCCCTACTTCCCCCCCGGCCCCGCCGGGGGGCACGGGCCTGCAGTCTCTTGCCATGCTGCTGCTTCTCTGCTCTCCCCAACCATGCTGCACTTCTGTCCCCCCCCCACTGTCCCCAACCATGCCATGGCTTCCCCGCCAGCTCTGACCTTGCCATACTTCCCTGCTGGCCCTACCATGCTGCCACTTCCCTGCCAGCTCTGGCCATGCTGCTTCTTCTCTGGAGTCCCCGACCACTGCACACTTCTCCCTCTTATCTCCCACCATGCCACCCTTCCCTGCTGTGCTCTTCTGCGAGCCACACTTTTTCTTTGAAGAGCCATGCCTGGCTCAGGAGCTGCAGTTTGGCCACGCCTGCTACATGATCTAAATTCCATGATCTAATGCTCTCCACCCCTTTCTCTTTCAGTGAACATGTAGTTTATTCACTATTTCTTCCTTCTCTTTCCAATTGTGATCTCAGGCCTTTTATAAACATATATCAACCAACCTCATTCTCATGGAGCTCGGATATTCTGATGAGAGCACCAAACACTGAATTCACCTTCAGCACTCCTGTAAATGAGGTGGTATTATTCCAATTTTACAGATGGGAAGCTGAAGTTCAAAGTTATTAAGGCCAAGGCGTCCACTAATTTTGGATGCAAAACTTGAGACACCTAGAACTTAGCTTTTTTGTAATGCCACTTGATATGTTCATAGCACAGTACCAATTGCTGCAATGATTAGTATCCAGCACTTCTGCAAATGTAGCCTCAGGTGTCTCATGCTGGGCACTGAGGAAACATGGAACATCCAGGGCCAGATTATCAGAAGGGTTTTTAGTGGTTCAAGCCCCAGGCTCCAGCCCCTAAAACCTCCAAAAATCCAGCCCTCCCCCACCCCTCGGGCTCAGCGCCAGAAGGGCAGAAGCATGCTCTGCTGGAGCTGGGGGGGGGGGGGGCCTGGAGCCAGAGGCCAAGGGTCTGTGCTCTGCCCCACTCCAGAGGACAGGCCAACCCATATTCACTCTGTTGGCAGGGCTAAGCCAGCTGGCTCGCAGCAAGGCCACTGCCACTCTGCTGCAGCCTTCCAGGGCCTATGGCCTGTGGCCCTGGAGGGCCTGCATCAGAGGCCCCTCACTGCATGCCATGCAGCCCCAACCCCTCCCTTGTACAGCCTGACCAGAGTGGGGCTGGAAAAGAAGTGCCCTCTGGCCCCAGCCCGCCAGTTGGTGGGCAGCCCAGGTGGGAGACAGCCCAGAGTTAATCCGGCCCTGGGAACACCATTAGTGTCCACTCTGAACCAAAAGGTTCAGTGGCATCCCCAGATCACTTAGGAACTCTGTGGCAAATGTTGCAATAAATCCAATTCCCTGCTATACTGTGTGCTGAACAAGGCAGGATTTTATTTTTTAAACAAAAAGTAATCATGTATTTAAGACTATATCATAATGCATGCGCACAAGATAGCTGCATAAAGGCTGAATGGACAACCTTTTCAGTTTTGAAGTCAAGAAAACAAATTCTTCTAATGCAGTTCTTTTTCTAAATTAAAAAAACTCAAATTCTGTCATGTGGAACCATGCTGATTCCCTACAACTGAGTCATTAGTAGACTTTTGACTGCACAAAATTCTACCACTTGAGCTAATAAAATACTAGGCTATTACTCTCTGAAGATCAGGCACTAGAGCCCTTTTCATTTGCAGGCTTCTATAAAAAACGTTGAATAGAAGTACTGACCCTTTTGGAAGTCATAAAGCTGCTTCTCAACCCCAGGGGTCTGCAAACTACAGGTTGGAGGAAGGTGAAAAAAAAAAAATCACTGCTCTAGAGCAGTGGTTCCCAACCAGTGTGCCGCAGCAACACCCAAAATATGCTGTGAGGATCCCTGAGAGCTGGAGTTAAAGTTCCCTCCCTGCTCAGCTCAGCCACATGGGCTGTGCAGGGCTCAGAAAAGGCAGGGGTTAAAGTAAGGTGGAGGGCACCGGAACACAGTTCCAGGGCCCCCTATTTTTAGGCAGGCAGCATTCTGGCCCCCCCTAAAAACAGAGGAAGACACTGGAATATGGAGTTCCAGAGGTCCCCCTAAAAATAGCAGGAGCAGCCCAAACGTGGCATTCTGGTGGCTCTACCTTAGGCCCAGCCAGCAGAAAGCTGCAGGAGGCCGGGAGTGTGTGAATCTCCCCCTGCAGGGAAGAGTAGCTTGTGTCAAGCAGCCTGCAAACAGCCCAGGTAAGGGCTTTGGTGGGGGGGAAGGCTGCTAGGGGTTGTGTGCAGCAGGTGTGTGTGTGTAGCAGAGGTGGGTGGGAGTAGCTGTGTAGCAGAGGGGTGTGTATTTGGGGCTGTGAGGTGGCTGTTTGGTTGGGGGGGGAGGTAGGAGGCCTAGTTCTGGCCCCTGCAGTGATGGGAGGGTCCATTCACAGGCAGAAGGGGGCTGGGGGAGAGGAAGACGGTACCCACTGGGTGGGAGGGAGCAGCAGTGGGGTGACGAATTGCCCTGGGTGGCAGGGAGCCACTGTGGAGAAGGGGGAAGTAGGTGCTGTACCATGCTCCCCTGCCATACATTTCTACTCCCCAGCTTCCCCCCACACCCCCACAAAGCCACACTTGTTCTCCCTTCTTCTCTCCTCTTTTGCCACCCCTGCCCTGCTCTGCTCCACACACTCACTCCTGCCACTGCACACAACTCCTTACCTCCCATGTTTTGCCACCCCTACTCTGCTGCCCCTAATACCCTACACAGGAGCATTTCCAAAACACTGTGCCATAGGTCATGAATATTCATAAGTAATTTAAGTTAATTTGAATATTCATTAGTTTTTAATAGTGGTGTGCCTTGAAAAATTTGAAGGTATCAAGGTGTGCCACAGCAGAGAAAAGGTTGGGAACCACTCCTCTAGAGGGACATTTGCCATTTGAGAACTTGTCAGTCACTTCCTACATCTCTCTGCTTTCAGAAAGTGGAAGTAAGCATTCTTGGACTGAATTCCAGATTCTAAAAGGGAGTGGATAGACAAAACACCCCAATTCATCCCCCATCTGCACCTCAGTTAACCTATGCGTGCCAACATCAAGAATACTGACAGCACAGAAGATAGTGGCCATTGAAATGGAGAGCAGAGAAACTATCATAGAAACCCCTGGCTACCATAAAGAGCAATAGCTGATCAGCCCCTGTATCCCCATGCTAGTAAATACTCAAACACTTTATCAGAATGACCCATGGACAATCCAGTTGGTACACTGGAACTGTGTGGGGATGCAGTACACTAAATAAAGACTATTTTAGCTGCCAAAATAATAAGACTCTGCAAAACATGAGCACAGATGGATGCCAGTAAGCTGGCCAATTTGAGTTTTTTTCAAAGATAGTAAAAGGCACACCTTAGACCTCCTGATCTTGCTTTCCCTGTCATTACTTCAAAGAATGGACAAGCTCTAGTGCCTTAATGAAACAATTTGCAGGATTCTCTCTCTCTCTCTCTCTCTCTCTCTCTCTCTCTCTCTCTCCCCCCCACACACACCCCCTCCTGCAGAAATTCTGCACCACTGCAGATGTGCAGAATTCTTGTCCCTGACAGGTTTCCCACCTCATCCCAGAAAACAGATTCTGCCAGAGTGATGCTACAATTACCCCTTTTGCTCACCAGGGGCTACTACAGCACCACAACAGAAGGCAGCTCACAGGCCAGCACTGCCAGCCATCAATAGAGATGGGGCAGTGGCTGCATCTCTCATTGTGCTCCGCCCTCAAGGCCAGGTTAGGAGGCACAGGATATGGGGAAGGGGAGAGTAGGGAGAGAGACAAACTGGGAACATGAGGCTGCAGGGGGAGGGCATGTCACAGACTGGGGTTCAGAAGGTCTAGCAGAGGGAACGGCAGTTTGGGACAGGGGCACAAAAGTTAACATGGTGACAAGACAGAGCCAGGGGCTGAATACAAGTGGGGATGCAGGGCCAAATGGGTACGTGGGAACTGAGTCAAGCTGCAACGCCACATTGAGACCTGGGGAAGGTGGTAGATGTGCCTGACTGAATGGGAGAGATAAAAGGTTTGAAAGGCTTTGAATGAGGGAGACTCCCAAATAATACCCCCCCAAAAAAAAAACCCAAAGAAAAAAAATAAAAATACAAAAAACCCAACCCTCCATTCTATACTTCTCCCACTCAAGTCAACATTCGCACTCATCAGGCGATATGGGATACAAGTTGGAGGTAATAACTCCAATCACTAAGCCAGTCTCAAAGTGACTCTGCATCATTGGTTCTCAGTTTTCATCTGTGGCTCCATACAGGAAACCAACAAACTCAAAAGTGAAATTTGAATAAGAATGCTGGTTGTAAAGTAGATCAATAATAAATAATAATAATAATAATAATAATGAGACAGAAGAAAAACATGACAATGGTAGCACTTCTTCTGAAAGGAAACTGGTTTGGCCAGTTGACTTGGTAACTTAAGTGATGGAGTAGACGTGGCTTATGTCAGCAAAACTTATGTTGCTTAAGGATGTAAAAAAAATTCATCCTGAGAGAGACAAGTGGTAGAGTGCACAGTTTTACATTGGCAGGAGACTTCTCCCACCAACATACCTCCACTGCTCATTGAGGTGGTTTTACTATGGTCAACAGGAGAGCTCTTTCCTGTTGGCACAGAGCAGATACAAGAGCTATCTTACAGCAGCATAGCTGCATTGGTACAGCTGTTCCTGAGTAAATTAATGTAAACGTAGCCTCAGATTGCACAGGAAAAGCATTTAACAACTTCAATGTACAAATGAGCCTGTATTTAAACTGTCAAGATGCATTGCCAGCAAAGGACAATATAACAACTGAATTCATGGAGGGAGAAATGTGCTTCATCACCTGCATAAACAAGTTATGGAATTTCACTGTAAAACAATATACTGGAAATGATTATTTACATTTTGATCAGTGCGGTCAAATGGTCAGGAAAACAATTACATATTTCTTAAGAACTCTCTATTAGGTCTTGCAGTTGTTCATTTATAGTAACAAAGATGTGTTTTTGTAGGATTCCTTAATAATATGATACAAATGAACTTTCTAGCACAAGAGGAGCCTATTCCAAACTCAATTTGATAGTCAAAAACATTATACAAAACAAAGACAGACCTTGAGGGTATGTCTGTACAGTAAGACAGACCATGCTTCCCAAAGTGGAGTAGACAGATGCACGCTACAAATAGCGATGGCTATGGCCATAGTTACAGGCAGGTTTGCATTTGGGTGAGTAGCTTAAGCCACCACCCATGCCAGCATAGCCAAACTGATATCTTTAGTGTGTTGGCTCAAGCAGAGTTAGCACAAGTCTACTGGCTCTAGAAGCCACCCTCCTAGCTGCCATGGAGACATGCCCAAAGCAACTGATAGGACAGTGTTTAAAAAGATTTTTCTTTTAAGCAGCAAGAATGTGCCTGGAAAGAAGAGCCTCTACTTTATTTAAGATTAAAAACAGTCACTGCTTCCTCCCTCCCCCACCCCTGCTCTTTTTATCCTTGTTTAGCATCCTCTATATTGGAATTCTTTAGATAACTGATTAATCTATCACTTAAACTCTTTGCCAAACGTTTTTCTACTTAGTTGTTTTGGGGTTTTTTGGGCAGGTAGCTTAATGATAAATAGAAATAATTACCAGTCTCCACCCAATACCCCAAAAGACCTCATAAAAGCCCCTCAGAGCACACACCCTTAGTTGTCAGCTGCTACTTCAAACAACTGCAACCCATGTTCTGTGGAGATCTTATTGTGAAAGCAATCTTTCCTAAAACCCAACTTCTGAATGTCAAACAACACAGACCCCACCCCCGCCCCTAAGCTCATCATCTAAAGCAAGTTCCCCAGAAACTAGGACATACCAACACAAAGCAGAACACCACATGCCAAACCCAAGGACATAGCTCAACTGCTACAATGATCAATATCCCCTTGTGACATATCTTTGAAGATCCATGGGTCCTACACATGCATCTCACAAAAGGTAATGTACCTCATCTAGTGCACTTAAAACTCCAAGAAAAACTATGTGAGTGAAACCTGACAATCACTATGTTCTCAAATGAACTCGTACTAGAAAACGGTAACAGATAAAAACATCGCATAGCTTATGTGGGAACGCTTTTCAAAGTGATTACTCTGTATCTGACCTATTATACACATCCTCAAAGAAAGCCTGTACAATTTTCAAAAGACAAGTCTGAGAAGTTAAATTCATAACTCCATTAGACACTAAAAAGCACAAGTCTTAATACAGATACTGGATTTATGACTTCTTAGAATGATCTGCAACCCACTAACCTCCCTTTCTGTCCTATAACTATAAGGGTATTGACAAGCTGCCTCACCTTAAATGGCCCAGTACAATATGTGCTAACTACTTATGCTGAATCAGTTTGCTCTTATATTTAGCTGTGACATTCAGCACAGCTTTCCCATACCTGAAGAAGACCTCTGTTTAGCTCAAAAGCTTATTTCTCTCACCAAATGAAGTAGAGCCAATAAAAAAAATACCACCTCACTCACCTTGTCTATCTAATAAAGACCACCACGGCTATAAACAAACACTGGATAAAACAGCTCCCAGTCAGCTCAGGCTCGTACAAATTAGATTTTTATCCATATATTACTAAAAATCTACTTCATTGTATGCACACCAACCAACAAAAAATTATTTCCACCTATAGCAACAGAAGTTCACAGATACGAACAATGAGAAAAATGCTGCCTGAGAACTCAGAGTTTGATTTAAGGAATTTACTTTGAATATATTGATGTGATAATGACAATTTGTGTTTAAATAGTTATAAGAACAACTGAAAGTAGCCACTGAGAGTCAAAGTTATTTATTGCCTGACCCCACCCATAATTTTCCACAGATTTAAAGAAAACTGACAAAGTCACAAAGCTTAAACACTGATGTTCTCTAAAATTATTTTAAAAATAAAAATTGAATTATGTGAAGCCTAACTAGATTGTAGCACCTTTAGAAAGATTTAGGCATGCAATATAGACTCACTGTAGCCATATTAACCTTGGTTTTTTGTTTTTTTACAAAAGAGAACGTGAAGGAAAAAAAAAATCGATCTTGTCCTTTTTTTTGCCATTTTAAGGTTCATTTTTAAAAAGTCATCATTAGACATTTAAATCTTCACTACTTCTCAAGTCACCATAGTCTTCTAAAATAAAGATGCTTGGAGAAATATAAGCAACAGAAAGGTGAGCAGTTAAAATGGGAAGTGATTTAAAACATTAACATGTACCTTTTACTGCTATGCTTGAAGAAGACTTGGAAAAAAATCTCTGATAGAATTTCTGTCTGCCTCTCCTTTCAAGGAATGAGAGTTGATAAAATCTAGCCAGGGGCCCCAAAGGAGATTTGAGCCAGGAATGGGGAAAAAAAATTCTTGAACTAAGTTTAAAATGGGACAGCTTTAGTGAAAGCAATGCATGGATGCAGAAAGTAAAAGGCTAGAAAAAGACCCATCACTTTTACTGTCCCAAGGAGCATGAAGAAAGCCTGGCACAACATCAGAAGATGTTAGCTCTCCTGCCTCTGAAATTCATTGCTTGATATGCCCAGGGTGATCTATCTATGGAATCCACTAGAAACTTTCTCCAGAGGCAAGGAGAGAATACACAATGCTCATTAGCCCAGACTGCTTACTCCTGCACAGGACACAGCCAGCTCAGAGAGAAGCATCTCCCAGAAGTCTCTGCAAATTATCCCTTTGAGGGGAAAGGATAGCAGACATGAGAGAGAACACAGAGGAAATTAAGCTCTGACTTCTTTAAGCCCTAGTTGAATTTCAACACAGAAATCCAATGGGACTGCAGGTAGCAGTGCCACAAAACATGACTGTTCCCCGGCTCCAAACCCTCCAAGAGCCTCAGCCAAAAGAGACACCTACAGTGAAGAACAAAAGGGGTGGGTGAGGTGCTGAGGCCTGAAATGTGCAGGCGGACAGACTAAAGCAGGGCTTCTCAAACTTTTTTTTTTGTTGTTGTTGCAACTCCCCTTAAAAATATTTCAGGATGTGATAAGCTCCCCACCCCAAGTAGTGAGGACCTCCCGCCGTGTTATGCCATCCTTACTTCTGTACTGTTTCTCACAGCAGCAATGCCTTCAGAGCTGTGCACCCAGCATAGCCACTCAGCTCTGAAGGGCTCCAGGTGACTACTGAGCTCATGACTTTCTCTCCCCCACCCATGATAAACTCACAGCCTCATGAGAGGTCTCAATCCCTCTCTTTCCCCCCAGCTGGAGAACCCCTGAACTAGAGGATCATAATGGTCCTTCAGAGCATAAAGTCAATGAGTCTCAGTCTATAATGGTCAGTGCTAGGAAGGCCATCCCCTCTCTGTGTCAGCAAGGGCCAACCCATGAATGAAGTAGCCTGGCCACACACAAATCCTGAAGTGGACAATCCAGGTGCTGCCAATTCCTGAAACCACATTAACAGAAGCTTCAACAGTATATGGATGGGAGATTTCCAAAATATGATTTCCAAGGACTCCTATTTCAAAAACTAACCGCATCAATTATTTCCCTCCATGCCAGACCACTGCCCAGAAGTTCTGGCTACATTATTTCCCCATCTCTACTGTTTGCCTTTGGGAGGTTTTGCAGAAAGAGACAGGCAGTTTGTCAGCTAGAGGATGAAGGCGGAAGATTTGGGGTAGCTGTCCCTTTTATTAAGCCCAAGGATATTCCCTTAGCAAAAACCTCATTAATAAAGTATTAAGACAGAGTTTAAAGTCATGAAATCCTAACTTAGTGACAACTAAACTTACCAATTTAGTATGAAGAAAGTGGTGAGTTTGTTTAAAATCCTGTACACATGCATTAAACATAACCCCTTCATTCTTTATCAGGCTTTGGGTTAATGAATGAGGGGGACCTGAACTAGTTAAGAAAGCCACTATAGACACAGCAAAGAAGAGCAAAGGGGAAATCCCCAGGGGTTGCCGGTCAACATGTTGTCAGCAAATACGATACACCAACCAGCCTAAGGTTATGTCTTGAACCGCACAGCTGTACCAACAAATCTGCACCATTGCAGCATGTCTAGTGAAGATGTTCTATGCCAGTGGAAGAGAGCTTTCATCAACATTAAAAAAACCAAAAAAAAAAAAAAAAAAAACCCCACCACCTCTGCCAACATCAGAATCTATGTCGGCAGGCGAGCTTCTACCACCAACATAGCAGTGTACACATGAACACATCTCATGGTATAACTTAAGTCACTCAGGAGAGTGGAATATTCACACTCCAAGTGGTTTAAGTTTTGCTCACATAGACTATTGTAACTGACAGTCTAAAAAGAGAATGGGAACTGCACACTGATGGATTGAGCATGTGGAAACTGTGCACCATTGACACTTTCAGGAGGTAGGGAGAGAAGAAAGATGGGAGAATTACAGAACAAAAATGCAACAGCCACTTTCTGTGAACATTCCCTGTCCACTTCTTGTCAAACACCAAATACTTCTCTTCCTGTTACTGACCGCTAGAGTTTCGGCAAACCGATAGACTCTTGCTCTCCAAAAGAGGTGTCTTCAACAAAATGAATACTGCTTACAGCAGGATGAGAGATTTTTACCCTCTTTGGTATGAGCAGGAAAGCTCATACAAAATCAGCTGTGCTCATCTGAACACGGGCTCTCATTGAAAGAGAAACCTAACATTTGAACCTGATATCTGATCACCATATTGCATTATTACACAACAGCAGGCATGTGGCATAGAATTAGTAAAATAAACACAATATTATATGTATATAAAGGTACTGCACCATATTCTATAACCTTAGGTGCACATGAAATATTTGATATCAATGCCTTTATGTTGTGTGATTATATAAGGAAGCCCCCATTAATACATGCATTTAAAAAAAAGGGACAGTTAAGGCTATTTAGAATACCCAATAAACTTCCCAGCCTTAGAGATATAAAGTATTCAAAATAAAAGTTAGGGTTTGTTTTTTTTAAATTATTGCCTAATAATGCAAAGAGATTATTTGCATTAACCACGAGAAAGGTTGTAAGGTCTGACAGGTTATAGATATTAACAAGTACAGACCTCCCAAAGCAATTTAAAGTTTTAATTTGCCAAGAACCAAACAAGTACTGGCATTTTCTACTAGTGTACTATTCAGCTAGATTTGATCTTTTAATTCTTGCATCTAAATGAGCCAACTCTGTTCTTCCTTTGTGTTTCCAATATCTAACACAATTAAAATACAGTAGGATTTTAAATCAAAAGAGAACCATCAAAAGGCAGGTTACAGTTAACTCGTTTGACAGTAAGCAGAACAAGGTAAAAATTTTAAGAACATACAAACTCTTCTGAAACCAGTTAATTGGGATGGGGCAGGGGGGGATTTTAAGACTGACAGAGTCCTTATATTTAAATGAAAAGAATAAGGACTTTTCTAAGAATGCTTCCATGAAATTTCTTTTTAAAGCAGTTGATACGCTATTTCATCAGACAAAAAAAAAAAAAAAAAAAAAAAAAAAAGACACACATCACGGATCTCACCAATCTATTTTAGGTTCCCTGTTCCTTCCAAAATAGGATATGCACCAACACCTGCATAGGTATGAAATGATTTTCAATAAACATACAGGTTGTTTATGGTACAGATCTTTAAAAACATTCACATTTAAAAGAAATTTTAGAATTGGTGAAGAGTTTTTCATGTCCTCTCAACAATACAAAATTTGCTTTTCATTTTGCTGAATGAGCAATATAGCAACTGATCTTATAGTAGTATACTGCTGACAAGTTTCAAAGGGGTAGACATGTTAGTCTAATTCAGCAGAACAAACAAGGAGTCCTGTGGCACATTTAAAGACTAACATTTATTTTTTGCATTACTATATTGTGTCACACACACACAAACTGTATATTACTCCACTGTAATGCTTCTAATAGTGAGTTGATAATGAACGGTAAAGAAAAGCAGGATATTACTTCCAAGTATACAAGACTGACAAGGATGTATTTATTGCTTATTAGTTACAAATACATATATAGGTTAGGTAGGATGTAGAAGCTGACTAAGGCTGTAGTACAAAGCCTACCGGTACATGCCTCTGACTTGTAAAATATTTAGCTTAGCCAGGGAAGAGCTAAGGTCTGAGAACAGGCAGACATGACTAGATGACCAATGACTATTAAATATACTATTACATTAAACAGATACATGAAGTGTTGGTGTTCAGGGAAAACATACTGCAGTGTACCAGTTCAAACACAATAAAGGCAGCTGTAACATTTTGGCTGTTAGCAACCTGCTTAACTACAAGTTGCTATGGAGATTAATTGATGTTACTGTTAATGAAGGAATAAGAGGAACTGAAGATTGAGCCTATAAAAAGCAGGGCATCCTTGAATTAGTGGATACACTAAAATAGGAGTACAAAGAAGGGGCTGGGGGGAAGAGAGGTGGAAACCCTCATGCAAAGGAATGAACCTAGCATGACTCATAATAAAAGGTGTCACTCAGGTTGTGTTGGAGACATACATCCAGAGACACTCAGCTGACCATCTCCTGATGGTCATCCATCTTCCATGATCTGGAATTCCCCACATAGAACCATGAGAAATGCAGGTATCAGTACATAATATTATATATACATATACACACACACACACACACACACACACACACACACACACACACACACACACCTCGAATATGACAGTGACACGAACTAGGACAGTCATGCTGGCTCGGACGTCGCCCGGATTAACAAGGTCCGCGCCAGATGTTGGGGAACCAGGACAATCTGACAATAAGTGGACTACTGGAACAAACCATACATGGACGAGACAAGAGAACCTGGAATTGATGGAATGCTACTACAACAGTAGACCTAATGAGAGGGGATATATGAAATGTATGAGGGAACTATGGATGGACAAAAGACCTACATCCACACTAACTGAGAAACAACTAGTTACCCAACGCTTCAACATAGTAAAGAGGAAGCTGCTCTCACAACTTGAGATAGACCAACTCCACATTACATCCCGGACTCAAGACGACGACCCGGAAGAACAACTAGACGTGCAGCCAACACCTGAAGCTGGAACTTCACTGCCACCCCCTCCATTACAGAGCACAACAGCTGATATGAGGCATAAGATCATGGATAAACTAGCTACAGTCAACCCTCGAGACCGATTACCAAGGCTCATTGGAGAAGTACCATCAAATAGTATGCTAGAAGATGCCAACAGAGCCCTAACGACAATTCCTACTACCACCATAACTCAAACCAATGAACTGATATACGCTACAGCCTCTGTAATCCTGGAGATGCTTGGCTACACAATCAAGAAGAACAGCAGTACACACCCCCTGGAAAACGAGGTTGGAGGATAAGATCAAGGCAACCCGGAGAGAAGTTAATCAGCTGGTGGAACTATAGAAGGGTGTAGAGATTAAGGATAAGACTCGGCTACTGAAAAAATACAAGGGCCTGACTCCATCTGAAGCCCTAGAGACTGCTAAACAAAGGCTCACAGCACTGGCTACCAGGCTAAGGAGATACACTAGAGAAGCAGAGGCCAAAAAGATAAATGCCCTGTTCTCCAAAGAACCATCCAAGGTGTACTCCCAACTGCAGTGCAACAGCAGAGCCACCAACAGCAGAAACTGAACAGTACTGGAAGAACATATGGGAGAAAGAGAAGACTCATAACACCAGTGCAAAGTGGCTGCAGGACCTGAGAACAGACCACAGCAATCTCCCAGAACAAGAACCAATCACCATTACAGTAGCAGACATCCAACAGCAGGTCAAGAACATGAAGAGCTGGACAGCACCTGGACCGGACATGATCCACACCTACTGGCTAAAGAAACTAACAGCAGTGCACGAACTCCTAGCAGCACAGATGAATCAGCTGCTAGCAGCAGGCTCCCACCCAGACTGGCTAACACAAGGAAGGACAGTGTTGATCATGAAAGACCCCCACAAGGGAACAGCACCATCCAACTACCGGCCAATAACCTGCCTCCCCACAACATGGAAAGTCCTATCACGCATCATAGCCGCCAAGCTACAGGACCATATGGGCCAGTACGTGAGCACAGCTCAGAAGGGCATTGGGAACACCACCAGAGACTCAAAACACCAGCTGCTCATAGATAGAGCAGTCGCCCAAGACTCAAGGTCTAGCCAGACCAATCTGAGCACAGCCTGGATTGACTACAGGAAAGCCTACGACTCAATGCCGTACACATGGATCTGTGAACGTCTTGCACTATACAAAGTCAACAGGACACTAAGGACCTTCCTCAAGAACTCAATGGGACTGTGGAAGACAACACTGGAAGTCAACTCAAGACAGCTTGCACAAGCGGCCATCAAGTGCGGCATATACCAAGGTGACGTGCTGTCCCCGCTGCTGTTCTGCATTGGCTTGAACCCCCTCAGCCAGATAATCACAAGGACTGGATACGGATACAAGTTCAAGAGTGGAACTACCATTAGCCACCTCCTCTACATGGATGACCATCAAGCTGTATGCTAAGAATGAACGAGACATCGACTCGCTAATCCACCTGATACGGATCTACAGTGAGGATATTGGGATGTCATTCAGACTAGAGAAGTGTGGCCAGATCGTAGTAGAGAGAGGGAAGGTAGTCAAGACTGATGGGGTGGAACTACCAGCAGGCCACATAGCAGACCTACAGACAAGCTGCAAGTACCTTGGCATCCCACAGTCACATGGGAACCACAATGAGGAGGCAAGGAAGACAGCAACATCCAAGTACCACCAAAGGATAAGACAGGTCTTGAAGAGCCAGCTCAATGGGAAGAACAAGATCAACGCCATCAACAGGTACGCCCTGCCAGTCATCAGATACCCTGCCAGTATAGCGAGCTGGCCAAAGGAGGACATGGAGGCTGCCGATGTGAAGACCCAGAAGCTCCTCACAATGTACGGAGGTTTCCACCCCAAATCCAACACCCAGAGAATGTACACCAGCCAGAAAGAAGGCGGGTGGGGTTCAGTGAGTGTCAAACCCACTGTCCTGGACGAAACCCAGACCATCCAGGAGTTGATGGCACCCAAAGATGAGCTGCTGAGAGAATGCCTGAGGCAGCAGCAGACATGGGAGGAAGATCAAGCAGAAGAAGTGCCATGGCAAAACAAGACCCTGCATGGGATGTACCATCGACAGATAGCTGAGGTGGCTGACATTGGGAAATCCTACCAGTGGCTGGAAAGGGTTGGACTAAAAGACAGCACTGAGGCACTGATCATAGCAGCACAAGAACAGGCACTGAGTACCAGATCCATTGAAGCAGGGGTCTACCACACTAGACAGGACCCAAGGTGCAGACTGTGCAGAGAGGCCTCAGAGACAGTCCAACACAGAGGGGCAGGATGTGAGATGCAGGCAGGAACAGCATACACTGAACAGCACAACCAAGTAGCTGGCATTGTGTACAGGAACATCTGCACAGTTTATGGGCTAGACCCTCCCAAGTCCAGATGGGAGATTCCACAGAAGGTTGTGGAGAATAACAGGGCTAAGATTCTGTGGGCCTTCCAGATCCTGACGGACAGGCAGGTACTGGCCAATCCACCAGACATCGTGGTAATAGACAAGGACCAGAAGACAGCGGTGGTGATAGATGCAGCAGTGCCAAGTGACAGTAACATCAGGAAGAAGGAGTATGACAAGCTGGAGAAGTACCAGGGCCTGAAAGACAAACTAGAGAGGATGTGGAAAGTGAAGGCCAAAGTGGTCCCAGTGGTGGTAGGAGCACTCGGGGCTGTGACTCCTAAGCTGGGGGGGGGGAGGGGTGGCTCCAACAGATCCCAGGAACAACATCAGAGCTCTCTGTCCAGAAGAGTGCAGTGCTAGGAACAGCTAAGATAGTGTGCAGAACCCTCAAACTCCCAGGCCTCTGGTAGAGGACCCGAGGTTGAGGAAGCCACATAACCACCCATAAGGGTGAGAGGGGAAATTTTTTTTTCTTTGCTTTTTTTTTTAAACACACACTTTGGAAGAGGAAAAAACATGGGTTTTTAAAAAAAGAAAAAAGTGAAATATCTTCTACAAGTACTTTGTGTGTAAGAATCAGGATAGCATCTCTGCTCAAAGGGTTCAATCACTGTAAGCCATGAAAGAGAGTTGTATTTTTAAAGATAAGCAAAGGTCTTCTAAGATTTTATTTTAGAAGGGCGAAACAGCACATACAAAGTTGGACATTTGTTGCAACTACTGCTTTTTGAGAAAGTTGCCCAAAGAAAATGGTCTTAAAAAAAAAAGAAGAAAGGGAGAAATAAGCAGACATTTGAAAAGCGAACTAGAAAGCAATACCATGAGGTCTAGGAAGAGAAGATCTTCGATGTTCTTCACTGATAAATGCTGTTAAGCAGTTTTGCTTACTACTGCTAGAGCAGGGGTCAGCAACCCAAAAGATAAGAAGAGCCATTTTTAAAAACTCCTTCAATAACCAAGAGTTTTGAGAGCCTCAGGGGTGTAGCCTCCTAGTACAGGGTGGGGGGAGCTAGGCCAGGGCACTTGCTGCAGGATCCTCCAGCAGCATGGCGTGGGAGAACCCAGAGATGCAAGCAGGCAGCCAAAACAGCAGCATGCAGCTGCAGAGCTGCAGGTTGCAGACCCCTGTTGTGGAGTGACTAGATTTAAGGAAAACCAAAAGCTCATCACTGAAAGCTAGAGAAATAAAGTTCTATTTTCAACATGCCTCAACATAATCTATTGTATATATCCAGATTATGAAGTGGCACATTACAACTCAACAATTCAATTTCTTATCTATGAACTAACGGCAATAAGTTCCTACTCTATTTCCTCAACCCACAACTACATCTTTGCCTACATGCCTAATATCTTAATTTCAATTTAAAACAGTACATATGAAACAGAGCTAAAATTTTAAAATCACAGCAGAAATTTCAATGTTTTATCTCCCATTCTCTTTTCTTTCTTCTACTATCAGTAGGTCTTGATGTGGCAGTTTCCCAGCTACTTTGTACTGAACACAAAGTCCATAAATATAGATTTACACAACCCCATTAACAATAATTTTTTTAAAAATGCTTAGTTAAGTGTTTACATTGGGCTACTTCCTATGCAGCCCAACAATTTCTACAGGACAATCTTCATAAATAAGTTTAGCAGACTTGAATAAGTTTACCAAAAGAGCAAATGACTACCTATTTGATTCCTGATCCTATAAACACTTCGGCATACAAACACCACTGATGTGAAAAGTCACTCAAGTACACGTCTGCAGAATCAGTAATTATTTAAAATTTAATGCTTTTTTTTCAGTGCATAAAATTATAACAAACCCAAAAAAGGAAGAAATTTAGACAAAGTTGTCAGATCAAATTTAGCCCAAAATTCAGGTCCAGTAAAATAAGTGTATACAAAATTTAGTATCTATAGAAATATTCTTTTTCCTTATTAAATCCTATGGGAAATTAACATTCCTTCTTCAGTATTTGCAGTGTGGTTTAGATATACACAACAACAAAAAGGTGATAAACAATTCCTTACCATATAATGCAGAGCCTGGCTTCTCTCCTTCCCTACTGAGAAATTTTAGTTGTTCCTCTTGTCCCCCAACTGACTCCTATTCTCCTCTCCCCTAGCCCACTTACTTACCACCCTCTCATCTCTGGATACCTACTGTTCTTCCCAGCTCCTTCTCCTCACACACACCCACTTTCTATCTCCTTCAGATAGCTCCTGCTTCCCCTTGGACCTAGCTCTGAACATCCAGGAAGCAACAATGGTGACAAATACCTTGTTTCACCTTCAGACAGGTACAAACTTCCAGCAGCGTAGGTTGGAGAATTAGTTGGACAGGTACATAAAGAATGTTGCGTTTGAATTGCTAACCATCTAAGACACAAGCAATGTCAGTTGTGAAGATCTATGTGCAATTTAACAGCACAAAAGGGAAAAAATTAAGTGCTCGCTATATACCCATAAGTTTGCAATTTCCTGACTTTCATACACTTAACCATTCAGCATACACATTCTCTTAAACAGAAATTTGTACTTATATTAAATATTGTTACATGTTAAACGCTAATTGAACAATTATCAGCATGTCCTTCTAACAACTTATTTAATATCTGTGAAGTTTTATGGATGACAGCACTTAGAGTTTGTACTGATATAGTTTTTATTTTATGACGAAAAGAAACTGAAATCCAACTCACAGTTGTAATTATACAGTGATTTTCTTATAAAACTTTTATCCTTTCCATGAGAAGTCATTTATATTTATTTTTTTTATTATTCATGTTGGTCTTGCAATTCTCAGCAGGTTTTCCATCTCAAGAAGCAATAAGGGAAGCTCTCTAACAGTTTAGATAAAAGGACATATCAAGCAGACTAGGCAAAAACAAAAACAAAAATAAAAACAAAAAAAACAAATTAAGTGGCTTTGCAAAAATCTAATGGAAGTGGGTTTTCACATTTTCATTGTTTTTATTGCTGCTGCGGTTTGAACATTCCACAAATATTTGCAATCCAAGAACTGAAGAATTGTGCTAATGCCTAGAAAAGGTAAGATGAAATTTATTGAAGAAACTAACTTCAGAAATTCACTTTAGGACTGTGCCAGACATGCCCACACTCAGAAAGCATTTAAGTCTGGTCTTCAGTTTACTCATGTTTGTTCATAAGAGCCTTCTCTATTCCCCCACCCCCAAACACAGACCCCTTTCAGTCTATTGTCAAATGTCATCCTTCTATTTATTCTTTTAAAATCATCTCGCTGAAGCATTTGTTCCCAGGGGATGAGAACTGTTGTTAATCAGACACTTAAAATACACCTGAAATAGTTTATTTCCACCAAGTGCAATGCAAAACACACACACACACACACACACACACACTAACCCAACCTGAGAAGTGACAGAAAAATATTTAGAGTTGCTCCCCTCCTGCCCGCATATACACAATTAAATTCCATTTTTATAATCTAGAGTTTTAGTAAAAGTATTTCTGAAATATGATTCTTAATTCACACCCATATAATCCCTTTAAAAGAAACATACTTCTTCATGTAATTTAAGGCTCAACCTTGATACAACTTGATGTCACAACTGGCAAGGGGTACACACGCTGCTCTTCCTACATATTAGCATAAACTCTGGCAAACCTGCTGGCTGTTGCCAGTCCTAAAGGTAAGGTGGTTTCAACGTTCTCCCTCACCAGACCCTCAGCCTTGCAGGAAAAAAAAAAAATTGCACCCCTGCATTCAGATTTCAGCCCCCCTTTTACTAGTAAAACAAACAAAGGAGTACTGTGGTACTTAAAAGACTAACAAATTGATTTTTCACACAAGTTTTCACAGGAGAAAATCCCACTTCATCATACGCTTTGAAGATGGGGGAACTTACAGAATGGGAGGAAAATAAATGAAGGGAAATATGTCATGGGATCAGGTCACACTGTAAACAGCAAATCAAAGCAGTTAAGAGTCAAATACTGGGGAACAGTACATAGAGAAGTGGTTCCCAGTCTTTGAGTATGAGGAACCCCTTTTTTACATCAAAAAATTTTGTGGATCCCCAAATGATAATAGTTGTTATTGGAGACGGACTGCAGGCAGTGGAGGACCTGATCCCCCGCCTGCTCTCAAGGGGTGGGGATGTATCCAAGGTGTAGCTGCTCACAGCAGGTAAATGTTGTTCCTTTAGAGAAGAGGTGTCAAACTCATTCAATGCAGGGGGCCACACTGGAAAGCAGGACATCTGTCATGGGCCATGGTGGCCATATGTGCTCCCCAACCCTTTCCCCTTCCATGTTCAGAGCAGCATCAGCTCCCCTATCCCCTTCCCCAATCCCACAGGCTCTCCCACACCTTCCCTTATCCCTACCCTGTGGGCTCCCCTTTGCCAAGCTGGCTCCCTGACCCCCCCCCCCAGTCCTTTCCCCTCCCCTTTCTACTTCCCCTACCTCTTGGTGGCAGACAAATAAATAAATAAGTCTCCATCACAGGCAGCCAGGCTAGACTACTATGTCTCTCCCTCCTAGCCCACTCACTGTCAGTCATTCAGAATACTGGCCTTTGATTGGTTTGTTCCCATGCGGGCCCCAGCCACTTTTTCCTTTTTTATTTATGATTCATGCAATGTGCTGTCAATGAAATTAGCATCCTGACTGACTGCCAGTGGACAGGGGGCAGGCAGTATGCTGGCTCTCCAGAGGCAGCCTAGCCTGCTGTGACAGACTCCAACTGGTTGGCAGACTGCAGCACAGCTGAGTAGGGATTGGCTGAAGCGCTTCCTTTGTTCCCCTGTGTTGTGACTGGGATCACACAAGTGAGGCAGAAGCACGCCTGGCCCCACTGTGCCAGGAGTGGTGGGTTACTCACCAGTAACCATCCTTCTTCGAGATGAGCTGCTCGGATTCATTCAATAATAGGTGTATCCGTGCTACAGCACACGATTGGTCGGAACTTTTTTGCCCTAGCCCAGTGGTTCCCAACAAGAACACCCAAAGTGATCCATGAGCATGCCTTAGAGCTGGAGTTAAAGTTCCCTCCCTGCTCAGCCCAGCCACCTGGGCTGTGCAGGGCTGCAAAAAGGCAGGGGTTAAAGTGAGGGAGAAGACACTGGAACACAGTTCTGGGGCCCCCTATTTTTAGGCAGGCAGCCTTCTGGCCCCCTAAAAATAGAGGAAAGCACTAGAAATGGGAGTTCCAGGGGTCCCCCTAAAAATAGCAGGAGCAGCCCAAATGCACCATTCAGGTGGCTCCACCTTAAAACCTGGCTCTACATTAAGCCCAGCCAGCAGAGAGCTACAGGAGGCTGGGAGTGTGTGAATCTCCCCGTGCAGGGTGGAGCAGCTTGTGTCAGCCAGCCTGCAAACAGCCCAGATAAGGGCTTTGGGGGTGAGGGCTGCTGGGGGTTGTGTGGGGCAGGTGGTTGTCTGCATATAGCAGAGATGGGTGGGAGTGAATATGTAGCAGAGGGTGTGTAGCTGGGGGGTGGGGTGGCTGGGGGGGTGTAGCTGGGGGCTGTAGGCCTAGTTCCGGTCCCTGCAGTGATGGGAGGGTCCATCACAGGCAGAAGGGGGCTGGGGGAGGGGAGGATGCGACTCACTGGGGTGAGAGGGAGCAGCAGTGAGGTGAGAATTTGCCCTGGGTGGCAGGGAACCACTGTGGCGAAGGGGGAAGTGGGTGCTGCACCATGCTCCCCTGCCCTACCTTCCCACTCCCCAGGCTGCCCCATCCCCCCACAGACACTACTCATGTTCTCCCTTCCTCTCTCCTCTCTTGCCACCCTTCTGCTGTTCCCCACATGGCTGCCCTTGTCCTCTTCTGCTGCCCCTGCCCTGCTCTGCTCCGCACACTCACTCCTGCCACTGCACGCAATTCCTGACTTCCTGTGTTTTGCCACCCCTGCTCTGCTACCCCTACCACCCCACATAGCAGCACTTCTGAAACACTGTGCCATGCTTCATGAATATTCATAAGTAATTTGAGTTAATTTGAATATTTGAGTTTTTTTAATAATGGTGTGCCTTGAAAAATTTGAAGGTATCAAGGTATGCCACAGCAAAGAAAAAGGTTTGGAACCACTGCCCTAGCCTGTCAAAAGAGGGCTGGCAGCCACTGCCCACCGCACCACCCCGTGGCTATATATGTGGCCACTGCCTGATCCCTCCCCAGTTCCTAGAAGTCGCCAACTCCGAGTGTGGAGATGGAGGGAGGGTTGTGAATGAATCCGAGCAGCCCATCTCAAAGAAGGATTGTTACTAGTGAGTAACTCACTGTTCTTCTTCGAGCACTGCTTGGATACATTCAGTAATAGGTGACTACCAGCCGTGCTGACAGATGATAGGTAGAGTTGGTTTTTCCACCTTCAGCACAGCCACTCACCACCCTGGGTAACTGCCCAATGAGTAAGGTTCCTGATAGGTCTAAGGTATTGACCTGAGGACCCTGGCCCAGGAGAGATCAGCCTGAGAAGGCAGGACCTAACCCAATGGAGGACAGAAAGTCCAGTTTGCCCGAGCACTTGCCAATTTGCGAGGGCAAAATGGACTATGGTCACCTTCATGACAAGACACATTACAGCTAAGACCGAGGCGCACGTCATCGAGCGAAGGATCTGAGTAGGTGTTAAACACATATGCTGAGGCCAGAGAGCTAGATATTCTGGCACTAGCACATATCGGATGCAATAATTGCTAAGAAAATAAAGTGATCTTTGAGCTCCCAACTTACCAGCGCTGAATACAGTATGCTGCAAGGGACAAGGAAAGGGAAGGGTGGAGAACAATACCACCCTTTCCCTAGATGGAGAAAGTAGAGCACAGGGAGATCAGAGGCAAGGGTGACTGTGTGGATCTGCAGCACTCAGTGCACCTACCGTAGAAGAAAGGTTGCAAGAAGTTGTTTGTGACTCATTGAATTGATTTGATGGCCGCCCCTCCCAGGCCATCATTTAAGCATGTCAGGAGTGTTAAGGGGAGCAGATGGCCCCTTCAACTTAACTAGATGTCCCCTTAAACGTAACTAGACAGCCGTTGTCACCCCATTGTTTCTCTTGGGCTTGGCATAGGTGGGCACTGCCTGACTGCAAAGTTCTTTGTAACACTGAAGGCATGACTCACATTACCTTTGTTCCCCACATTCCCTGTAATCAGGGAACTGGCAGGAAAAACAGCTTAAAAGCTCAGAGTTTAGGGTGATCAAGCAGGACGGTCCCTGACATCCTGCCTGCCTGATCACCCAAACGCTGACCTCCTCCACTCACGAGTTCTTCCCCGAGCGTACCCCACGTTTTGAACTGCTGGCCGAGTGATGAGTCTCTCTCTCTCTCTCTCTCTCTCCTGGGATGCTTCTACTGCTGCTAGTGGTGTTGGTAAGAGTGTGCCCCTGCAGCTCCCCTCAGTAAAAGTTTTCTTCCTTTCATATTGCTGCCTTGCCACTGCTCTCTCCTCCTGCCCCAACAAGCCCTAGCTTTTAAGAGTTGGTTCGTTTGAGTTTTATTGCTGCCTCTCTTACTTGTTTTATCTCACTGTATCTTTTCTTTCCACTGCCCTAAAGTTCCCGGGTCGTCAGTTGTTTGCCACTGCCTTATATTAAGTTGTATCTTTCTCCCCATGGCTGTCTCTCTCTTCTCTTATTGTTTTAAGGAAAAAAGGTGTTAGTATAAGTTGTAACATTGTCTAAGCATAATCTGTGAACTGTGAAAGTGTTAACATAGCATGCAACATTGTATCATTTGGTTTGGTGCCTTAGAATTGGGTTAAGTTTGTTTGGTAGTTTAAAAGACTGTCCCCTTTGATTTGTTGCCCCTTGGAGTTGTATCAGTTAGTTGGTTCTTTGTTGGTTTGAAAGAGGGTCGCCCTTGATTTGTTATATTTGAAATTGCATTGAGTTAATTTGCTGATTGTGAGATTGTTCCCCATGGCTATGACCCTTGAAGTTGAAGTTGCCTTACCTTCCCCCTTTTGCAACCCCCCCTAAACTGTTCCTACCCAATTTTGTTTCCTTGTCCGTTGCCGCTTCTCCTTAAACTTCCCCTGCCGCCGCTTTTCCCCGTGGCCCCCCTCTCTGCCTCTGCACCTCCAACTTCTCCAGCCGCCACTTTTCCCTGCGACCACCCCGTTGCCTCCGCTCCTACCTCCACCTTTTGCCCCCTCTCGCTCCAGTTAGCTGCTGCCACGACTCCGTCCTTTCTCCGCCGCGGCTCAACTCCCCTCTGTCTCCCTCTCAACCCCCTGGAACCCCCCCCCACGCTCTACTTTGAAACCTTTGGCTTTCCTGCTTGCTGTCACTAACCCCACCCCCTCCTTGCTCTTGCATAGCATTGGGGTACTTGTTAGGTTGCTGTAAGTTGGTTAAATCAGCTGAGAACCCTCACTGCCTCCCAACTCGTTGCACCTCACAGAGTTGAGTACTCCCCAACATTCCCACTGTACAGACACTGTGACACACACCACACACCTCACTCCCATACCGGTTTTAATAAAGATTATCCTGTACCCCCCCGGTGCAGTGATTGCCCCCCAGGATCCCCAAATTTCTGAACCTGCTGGCAGGGTCAGAAGTGAGGAAGGGGAAGATGAAACGAAGATCATCCCCTTCCTAGAGTAAAGGAGTACTACACAGGGACACAAGATAAGAGATGGCTATACCTTATGACGTGAGGTGTGAATACAGCACTCAAGCTGCCATGAGAACCGAGTGCTTGTGTGTGTGTTATAGCCTAGACCAAACCGGCTGTAGCTGAGGCCTCCTATAGCCCTGTAAAGGCATTGCTGGAGGCCAACATGTCTTTCTCAAGGCATTGTGACACTCCCCTATTGTATAACATAAGCTGTCAGCATCTACCACGTTGCACTGAAATAAGGAAATGATATCATCATCATCGTTGTTGTTATCATTATCGTTATTACCCCGGCCCAGTGGCTAACAACTTGCCACAGGGACCGAGCCAAAGGGAAGTCGAATACAAAGAACTGCCCTGACTAAGGATGGAGTTCGAAGGGTAGGTTTGTGTCCCCCAAAGGGGCACGGAAGCCATCCCCCGCAGCCTACGAAACCTAGCACACTTTCAGGATCTGGCACCCCAAGGGCCACAGTAGCACAGGTCTGACAGAAAGGCGTCCACCCTCAAGTGGTGGAGCATGGGAAACATGATACTAGAGAGGGGTTCATTGCAGTGTGTGAACAATGCAGAAGATCCCACGGAACTAGAAGAGAAAGGGAAGGAAAACTTCCTCTAGCAAGGATGGAGTGAGGGTGTGTTACCCTGTTTAGGTGCAGCCCTGGCCTTCCCTTTTAGACACTTTCCAGTCTGTCTCTTCTGTCCTCTTCCATCACTGTTTCACTTGTTCTACCAGGAAGGAGGATGACGACTTCTACCACAGATCAGCTAGATCCCCCAAGATCCCAGGTCACTGCTCAGGATTCCGGGAATGGGGCCATTAACAGATTCCTTCAAGTGTACTCTCAATTATCTAGCGCAGGAGCTTAGGTATGCCAAAAGAGCAGCTGCTAGGTAAAGGGGCTCTTTGGTTGGAGGAGAAAAAGGGGAGTCGTAGACGATGGGACTCCCAAGAGAAAACCCTGGAGCCATCATGAGAAGTAACCACGGCAATATGGATGTCTTTTGGGAAGTAAACTACTGAGAAGACACCCGCTAGGCACAGACCCCAGGGAAACCCAACGTTTGGGCTCAGACTCATACTGAGCCTATCGAATCGATCTCTGGGTTAGTATTGGGTAGACCAATAGCCAACAGCAGACGGAATCTGTCCAATGCAGGAGGGGGGAGGGGGGTCCCAAAATCTTTCCAGACCTCCGTGAAAAGAGAAAGAGATGGATAACCTAGGTTGATATTGGGTTTGTCCTACTGGTGGGGGTAGATCACGGGCGCATTAGCACCCATAGCGCTTACTAAGAGGGCTTAGGTCACCTCTGGAGACACACTGCCATGCTCCGGGGGAGTAGGGGCAGGGTCATAGGAACCAAAATCCCCAACTGCCAGGTAACAACGCTCACAACTGCAACAGTAGAGGAAGAAGCACTTCCTTTTGGCATTAGGGTGATCCTTTCCCTCCCTCATGGATGGGGAAAGGTGGAGAGTACCGGGCCAGAGGCTCTATCATGGTGGAGCCTTCTCACCATGTACACCAGGAGAGCTATCGACCAACTGATGGGAGTTGAATATGGGGGGGGGTTATCCCCCAATGAGAATCACAAGCGGCAAACCCAAGATGCCCACACCTAGTAACTGGGCATCATCTCCATCCGGCACTAGGCAGAACAAGGCCAGGCTGACCCACCTCATAGGGCTGAAGGGGTATAAGACACCACTGAACCAGAAAAATGTACCTTAGGTCCCCTTATCGAGGATGGTTCATGACATAAAAGAAAGAGAGAGAGAGAGCGGCACGAATGGGTGAATAAGGGGGAGTGGGAGACTCCACCCCAGCATGTGGAGGGGGAGCACCAGCGCCCTCTGGTGAGGAGGGAATGGGAAGTCAGGCCCTTTCGAGAGAGAGAGAGAGAGAGTTTAGACGTCTGGCTCAAGATGCGCAAGGGCCAGAGTTAAGGTTTTACAGGAGAGGTGTGTGCATGTCTCAGTACAGCAAAGAGCACTTGGGAGAACACCAGCCAGCCTACCTAGGGAAGGGCTGGGGGGGTGCTATACCTTCCGGTATTTATGGAGTGTCCCTGTTTTCGCACTGTGTGCCTCGAGAGGAAGTGAAGGAGGCGCCACGTGGCCACTCGAGGATTAGTAAATATAAGGGGTGGTCTAGGAGGAAGAGGTAGGCGTTCTCCATTTATGACAGCTCCAGTTCATTCACGGCCCTTCAGGGGCACTGCCCTCAAACCGCTGGCCTTTGGGACTGTCTGTGATGGCAGAAAGAGCTGCCTTTGCCCGCTGAGCTCCCTGGACTCAGCCCTGAGCTTGAAGCTGTCCATAAGCCTGAAGGGAGGTTCCTGAGTCAATGGGCACCCCCTAGGGCAGAGGTCTCAAACACATGGCCTGTGGACTGTATGCAGCCTCTAAAGCTATTTCCTGCGGCCCGCCACCACACTGGTGTTACTGATATTTGCAATATCCTTGTATGAAAAGGTTTCAGTGGTGCGGCCCTCGGGCTACCATACTACTCATGCAGCCCTGTACTAGTTCCCATGCGGCCCTCGTGGTGGTTTGAGTTTGAGACCCCTGCCCTCGGGCAAGGATTCTCAGGAGGTGCATAACAGCACCAACCCAGCTGTTTATGAATAGCTACTCCTAGTGGATGGCCAGGCACTCCCCTGTGAATTGAAGAGTGGACCCAGGAGGGGAGGAGTTCCTTAACTGGGATTCAGGCCCAAGCTGCAGTGTTGAGAGTGTTAACTCGTGCCCGTGGTCAGAAAGCGGACGAGCAGGGCTGAGTGTTGTGCCCTACAGGGCTGGAGGGCGTGGGAGGGGCCCAAGGGAAGGAAAACCAAATATTTTATCTGCCCCCCCCAAGGGTTGTGGATGGTCCCCAGAACAGCATCTCATCTCTGGTAGGAAAAGAGCTTTCCCACCAAAGAGGAGGTCAAGGACCACCTGTTGAGAGGCAGGGGGTACCCTAGCCTCCCGCCGCCATGCCACATGCCGTAGAGTCACGGCGGAGGCCACAGTACAGGAGGCTGTGTTTACGGCATCCCAGGCAGACAGAAGGAGGTCCTGGGATGCCACCTTGCCTTCCTCAAGGAAGGCATTGTTAATTTTCATTCCATTCTGTAAGTTCACTCATCTTCGAAGCATCTGACGAAGTGGCATTTTCTCCCACGAAAGCTCATGAGAAAAATAAATCTGTTAGTCTTAAAGTGCCACACGACTCCTTGGTTTTTTTGTTGGACTAGACTAACATGGCTACCCCTTTGGAAATTGTATTCCTCCATCACCTCTTGTAGGAGTAGGTGTCAAAACTTATTCAATGACTCCCAGGCATTCAACGTGTATCTGCTCACCAGGGCCTAGCTGTTTGCAATGAGTAAGTTGAAGGCGCAGGAAGAATACACTTTCTGCTCCAGAAGGTCTAATTCCCTAGCATCCCTTGATGCCAGGAGAGGGTTGCAGGAAACTTGTCCCGGGCCTAGCGCCACTTCTACCATCACTTGGGATGGGGCTGGGCAGTGGGTAAGCAATGGGAACTCTGACACTGGGACTCTGTATTTGAGCGCTACTGTGTCTAAAACGGGGGAGACAGAACCCGGGTTTTGCCGGCATGAGGAAGCGAGGTCCCAAACGCTAGAGGGGAGGGGAACAGTAATGGGCCCCGCTGATATGAAGACAGGCCCAAACAAGCTATCACTATGCCCTTCCAAAGAGTGGACCTCCATTCCCATGTAGGCAGAGACACAGCGCAGGAGACCAAAATGCACTGAGAGGTCCCCCATACAGGACCACGGCACCAGGTTTAGAGTTCTAGCTGGTGCCAATGGAATCAGTGCCAAGCTGGGCACACCAGTCTCTTGAGGGGACCGCTCATGGGGCCAGTACCAGAAGGGTGACAGTACCGGAGGCCAGCATCGAGACTGTTTAGTTCCCCTTGAGGCCTCCTCCCCCAGACTTCAAGGGGGGAGGCCCCAAGGGACCATGGAGACGGTGCCAGGGACAGCAAGGTGATGCGGTGCCAGGGCGAAGGCTCGATGGCACCAGGGCTCTGGAGGGTAGCGGGTTCTGGTACTGTGAAACTTGGTACCAACATCATAGACAGCATTAAGTGCCACTTTCGGCGCACCCAGATCTTCAAAATGAAGGCTGGCTTGCCTCTCTTTCTAGTGGGTACCAGGGAAGGTGGAGTAGGCAGTAGGAGGAGCGCCTTTGCTGTCTCGAATGCCTCCAGAGTCCAGGGAAGCGGCACTAACTGCTCTAGGCCAGGTGGGGAGTCCCTTGTGGGATACTCTGAGCGGTGCCGACACCAAGGTACCAACATCGGTACCAAGCTGATCCTGCGTCTTCTTGGGGAGTGGTGCCAGGAAGGTTCTACCTGAGGCCAATGCATGGCACCATTGCTCCCTGTCCTTGATTGGCCTCAGCTTAAAGGACAGACAGAAGGAGCAGGAGGTGACCAAGTGGCTTTCATCCAGGCACCAGAGGCAGTTCTCATTAGGATCATCCTGAGGGAAGGCCCTGCTGCATTCAGTGCAGGGTTTAAACTCTGGCATGGCGGACGGCAGAGGAAAACGATGTCGGTGCTCCGAAGACGGGTGCTCGAGAGAGGGAACACCCTCTGGTGGAACAAGGTCCACGAAAAGGTGCTCCCAGTTGAGCTGAAGACTCAAACCAGAAAAGACAGGCTGCTTACTGAACGCAAAGAGCGGGCTGTTTCACAAACGGTCGCTGAGGCAGACAAAATGGAACTGGGAAGGGGTCGGGCAGTGGCCACATATATAGCCATGAGGTGGCACGGGGGGTGGTGGCCACCAGCCCTCTTCTGACGGGCCAGGGCAAAAAAGTTCCGACCAACCATGCGCTGTGGCACGGATACACCTATTACTAAATGTATTTGAGCAGCGCTCAAAGAACCACCTGTGTTTGGAGTCTGCTGCTGCTGACAGCTTCCAGGTACAGCCCAGGCAGCAGCTCCACGGGCCAGATCTGGCCCCCCTGATTTAGGGCCCTCACCAACACGGGTCACTAGCCAGCAGCACCTGAGAACAGATACATTCAAGGACCCCTTGCAATAACTCTGCGGACCAGAGTGCCTTTTTCTGGAGATCCCCAGACCACAGGTTGCGAACTACTGATATAGAAGATGAGATCAAATCACCTGGTGTCATGAGAAAAAAAAATCCGAAGTCCTTATTTAGCCCTGAGGGAAGAGTCAAATTTACAAACAAATTCCAGTTCTACAGTTTCTCTTTAAAGTCTTGAACAGTTATTCATTTTCCTGAGCACAGCAATTAGCAGATCATCAGAGTGATCAGGAAGATTAAAATGCTCTCCTAGGGGCAGTAATTTCAGATGTCAGAGTTGTACCCATTTATGCTTTTACCACTGCCACTCTTGATCCTTACCACTTCTTTTAACATAGAAACAGAAGCCTTATGATCAAGAGCTCAGCAAATACAGTTCAGAAAGACTGGACACATTCTATGAAGGGAAATTTATTGGCATGATTTACCTATAGTATTCTGCTATTATTTCCTGTGTGAACACACTTTTTTTTTCCCCCCTTGGAATAAAAGTGTCTTTTTCTGGTTTAGTTTATGTTGCTTAACAAAACAAAAAGGTAAAGGGTTTGTCTACATGGCAACATTGATTGGCAGACTCATAGGAATATAATTATGCTTGTACTGTCAACCTTAAGTTCCAAAAAACTTCAGTCAGATCTCCAAAAACATGAGGGGTTTTTTTTTGTTTGTTTGTTTGTTTTAAATCACGATTGTTGGACCAAATAAAGATGAGTTTGTGGTTTTGGTTGTCTTCACTTTTTAAAGCCTCCCTCCCGCAATCCCTATCCAGTGCCAAGGTGAGTCAGTGTGTGTTGCCAACACTTCCGGGTTTAAGGGGACATTGACTTCTTCCCCCAAACTCACCCCCCCACCCCCCCCCCCCCCAGCAATGAATTCTGTCTTCTAAATCTCTTGCAATTCTGCTCCCATCAGGTTTGTCCATATTCCACAACAATTCTGCTCCCATCTTCCCCCCCCCCCCCCCCCCACCACCTCACCTCCACACCTCCTGAAGCTCCAGCCTTTACCCTTCTCTTCTCCTGGTTTGGTAGTGCAGAGATTAAGGAGCTGCAGAGAAGCCATCTCTTTCTCACAGGCAGCCTGCAAGGGTCAGATCTTTCCTACACATTCTTTAACATTTTTATCAGTGACCCAGAAGAAAAATTACAAAAAGTTTTCATAGGACACAGATTGTCAGAGTAGTAAATAGAGAAGAGACCACATACAGATACAAAATGATCTCAATGGGCAGGTGAGCTGAACTCAAACAATATGCATTTTTAATATGGCCAAATAGAAATGTATCTGAGAACAAAGAACATCAAGTAGACCATGGAGGTTTCTATCCTGGGAGGCAGTGACTCCACAAGATTTGGAGGCTGTGGTGCATCATCAGCTGAACATGTTGCAGATTGTACCTCCCAATGCTAGAGTCAAGCGGTCCAACACAATTCTTGGGTTGGGTTACCAGACATAAGGCAAAAGGAGGACATGTCCTTTTTATCTTCGCATCCTCCATCCAGCAGAAATTTTAAAAATAAAATGATTTTGTCCAACTTTTTATTTGAGGTTAAAGTATGCCAGAGTGCCCTGGAACACCATTCCAGCGCCCCCCAGTTTTTAGGGGGAAGCATTCCACAGCCCCCTAAAAATAGAAGAATGTGCCAGAACGCAGCATTCCAGTGCGTCCCCCCAGGGCCGGCTGCAGGCTGGAGCAAGCCTGGCCACCCCCTCCCCCTTTCCCTGCACCTAGGAGGCCCAACCCCTACCAGGCCTCAGCAGCACATGCCCCGTCTTGCTGGCCAGCACCACAGTTGTAGCCTCCCAGTGCAGCAGTGAGTCCCCACAGGCCCCTTCCCTGCCCCACCAGTAAGAAGCCCTGATAAGGGGTCTGGGGACAGCCGGGCAGCTGGGGAAAGGGCGTAGGGGAGGTATGGAGGGGGTTAGGGGGCGGAAGGGGGAGGTGAAGTGAAGATGGAGAGCTGGGGCATGGGGAAAGAGGGATTTGATGGGGGGCAGGCATTTGGGGGGCTGAATTCATTAATCATTATCTATTTTCCATGACATAATATGATGATCAGTAACAGTTATATTAATACTGTATTTTCTCCACGTGTCCTCCAATGTCCTCCTTTTTGTGCGTCCCAGTCTTCCTTTCCATGCTTTGGTATCCGGTAACCCTACTTTTTGGGGAATACATAGTGGAATCTCAAGAGAGGAGCAAAGAGATTACGCTGCCTCTGTATTTGGCATGGGTGGAACCAAGGCTAGAACACTATCTCCGGTCCTGGCATCCACAGTTGAAGATGGATTTTGATAAACTAGAGAAGGTTCAGAGAAAAGCTATGAGAACGATTAAAGGATTCACATCTTAAACAAGCTTTATAGTAACAGACACAAGGAGCTGAAACTACTCAGTTTATCAGAGGTTTAAGGGTGACTTAGCCAATTTATAAGTACTTGTGTGCAAACAAGTATTTGATAATGGGCTCTTCAGTCTAGCAGACAAAAGTGTAACAAGATCCATTGACCGGAAATTAAAGCTAGAAAAAGTCAGGCTGGAAACAAGGTACAGTTTTTCAATAGTGAAGAAAGTTAGCCACTGAAACAACTTAAAGGCTGCTGTGGATTCTGCACCAGTAGACGCTTTAAAAATCAGGATTGGATCTCTTTCTAAAAGATACACTCTTGTTCTCGCAGAAATTAATTCAGGAAAAAGCTCTGGCCTATACTGGACAGGAATTCTGACCAGATGATCGCAGAGGACCCTTCTGGCCTTAAAATCCACACAGTCTGTTAAGAAGCTGAAGAGGGAGCAGAACTGTTCATTCTTCCTCCTTCCTCCCCATCTCTCCTGTTACAACAGTGTGGGCTCCTAAAAAGAAGCGGGAAAGAAGAAAGTACTTCTTTGAGCACTGCTCGGATACATTCAGTATTAGGTGTCTACGTGCCACAGCACACGATTGGCCAGAAGTTCTTTTAGCCTTAGCCTGTCAGGACAGGGCTGGCAGCCACTGCCCCTTGGCCACATGTATGGCCCCAGCCCTGCTCCTCCCGTTCCTTTTTTTCCCCGCCCTCAGCGACGGTTATGGAACAGCCTGTTCTTGCTTTATGCAAGTGCCTGTCTCTTTGCTCTATTTCACATGTATCTTAACGGAAGATCTGTTTGTGGACTTCACCAGCGCTCCTACCGCGTCCTTCCAACAGAAACCTGAAGCAGAGAGACAACCCCCATGGGAGGTTTCTTAATGCCTGTGTGAGCTTTACCAGGTGGATTATGCTCTATTTGCAGATCTTTTAAACAGAGGGCTTGGGAAGACAGGGAGCAAAGGCTGCATAATGCTCCCAGGAACACGCCCTGCAGCTGCCACCGGGTACATCTGCCGCACCCAAGGATTCATCAGCTCCACTTGCTGGACGGGCACTGGAGCCCTCCCGGTACCGCTCTCCAGCTACGAATAAAAGCCACAACAGGCCTCCAACTCGGCACCGTGTGCTCAGTCAGTGCCGGAGCCCTCTCGGCACCGCTCTCCAGCTATGAAAGAAAGCCGTGACCCGCCCCTAACTCGGCACCACTTGCTTAGCTGGCACTGGAGCCCTTTCAGCGCCGCCCTCCGGCTATGAATAAAAGCCGTGATCGGCCTGTAACACGGCATCCCGTGGTGGATTGGCACGGGACTCCTCTTGGTGCCGCTCTCCAGCTGTGAACAAAGAGCCGCGAATGGCATCATACTCAGCGAAGAAAAGGCCAGAGCATCTGAGCCCCACGCTTTGGCAGCAGCTCCACTTGCCAGTTGGCACCAAGGCCCTCTCGATGCCGCTCCCCAGCAGAGCTCAGGTAAGCGCACTCGGGGCCAACTCCGGCACCGAAGTGCCAGCGCCATGTCTGGCCCTCCTCTCTTGGGTGAGTGTCTGGAGCCTATCATGGTGCCACCCACACCAGGGGCCTTTAAAGTGGCAGAGGCCCTTCAGCTCCTGAACATGCCACCAGGCCGCCAAAGGAATTGGTAAGTCCGTCTTCCTTCCTTCCTCCACTTTGCCCAGCACCAGGGGGAGCCACTCACTACTTGGGCCCATGCCACTGCAAAACTGTGGGCTTCAACCCCTACGGTGCCGACACCCTTGCCTTGGCACCACAAGAGATCTGACAGCGCATTCCTCAGGTCCGGCCCCTTACTGAAGGGTCCATGGGACCGGGTTCCTCCCAGCACCGCACTAAAAACCAGCTACCTAATATTGAGGGCCCGGAAGGGGAATCCTTACTCAATGCCATGGCCCCAGTGAGGGCACCCCAGTACTGGGGTTGTCCCTTTTCCTGACTACAGCCACAAACAGGGGCCAGGGTCTTACAGAGAAGACCCTACCACACTTGAACCCCTTCCCCAGGCCACCACCTACTTGGGTCAGGGTCACACCCCTCAGGGAGATCAGGACCCCCTACTTGACCTGGGGCTCGAAACCTCTCTAGTCACCATTATGATTCTCCCCCTTCATATTAGTATCCTTGACATTGCTGGAACATGCTGACCCGAGCCACCCTGATTCATCCTGGTCCTCTAGGAGTCCCAGAAGGTTTGACCTCCTGGGTAAAGAGGAAAAAAAGCCTATTCAGTTTTCAGCTGAGGGGCCCTAGCCATCAGGCCTTGGTTAAAAGACTCCCTAGACCTGTGGGATGCTATGAAGAGTTTCAGCAGCTTCCTCCCACAAGAACACTTGGAGGATTTAAATGCCTTTGTCAAGGAAGGTGCCTTGGCCTCTCGCCATGCCTTTACAGTGGCATTTGGTGCCTCGAACACGGCCAGCCATGGCATTACCATAGCCGTGGTTATACGCTGAGCAGCCTGGCTTCGGGATTTTGACCACTCCCAGGACTTACAGTAGGCCATATCAGACTCCCCTCTAGAGGGACAGTCTCTCTCTTTACCCACCCGCTGACTCCCTGATGCGCGGTGACTGGGTCCATAGGTTGGCCCTCAGAGCCCTGGGTATGCTTACTCCCCAGATGCCTCAACGTTCCCAGTCTACCATGACCCCTCGAACACATGGCAGAGGGGTCCTTGTTGTATTCCCCCCACACACACACACACACACACCACCAAAATGGCAATCTTTCAGGAGCCTTTGGATTGTGGGATGATGGTCCCCTTTCCTCATTATAGGTGATCAAATCCAACAGGGTCACTTCCCTTCATCAAACCCTTGAACGTCAGAGCGGAAAGCTAAACACTTTTGCTAAATGCCCCCTCACAATCAGCCTCGGGACACCTCTTCCTCCTCTCCGGTAACAATCTGCCTCCCTCTTCCCTTCCCATACCCTTCAGGTCAAGTAAGGGCCTGGCCACCGGAGAATTCTCCTGACATGCACTTGGTTCCAGTTGCATACACCCTTGGAGCCTCGGTGGGAATCTGGAGTTCATATAGGTATGAGAAGCAGGCACATAATACTCCCGCAAAAAAAACAAACACACACACACTATAGCCCTCTGAGACAAAGGGCAGGATGTCTACACCTCTGCCAACACCTTCCCAGTCAGGCACACTGAAAAGGGTACACTCCCATGTCGCTATCCTGAGAGCACTCCTTATCTATGTCAGCCCGCAGTGGATCAGGGGAGGAAACTATTGCAGAATGATGCACCCCGCCACCTAGCTGAAGGGTATGAGGGCAAGCTCATACCCCTTTGTCCTCTATCTTCTCCCGCCTCGCCTCCCCAGGCAGTGCCCCCTTTAATATCGGGGCCATGCTCTTCAGACTTCTACTAGGCTTTTGCCTGAGGGATCCTCGAGTGTCACCGTAGGGGTTTTTGCCTTTTCAGCTTCTACCCCTTCTCCCCGAGGACCTTCACCACATTACACTGGTCCTTCTGTCCACAGGCAGACCAAAGTTTAGCCCTCGACTGGAACCTCCTCTGCTCTGGTGCCTCCCTCTAAGCAGGCAAGGGTTGCTTTCCCCTGAAAAACCCTAGACAGCCATCTAGGAGCTGCCTTGATCTTTCTATTGCACCCCTCTCCTCCCTAGAATTGCAACGAAGGGAGATAGTAGGGGATAGAACTAACCACCATCAGTATTCGTACACCTGAGTGAGCCATTTGAGGACCTGTGGTCTTCAGCTCAGGATAGTTCCCTTGCAGAACTCTGGCCCAGGGAAACTTACAGACCCTAATAGGCTGGAGAGACTGTCGCCTTATGGATGACAATTTCGTAACATCTCCTCTTGCCCCTCCGTGATCCTGAAAGGACACAGTGGTTCTTTCTTCTTTTCCATAAGTAGGGGTTGTCCTATTCTTTCCTCCTCTTCCCGGGATCTCTCCCGCTTCCCTCTTCCCACCCAGCACCTGCCCAAGCTTTACCCTTCCAATGCGTGGGGTGACACACCAACAACACTCCTTCCCCTTGGACCAGGCATTATAAACCACATCCAACTTGTGTCTTGCCTAAGGTGTCGTCTTCTCTCCTCATCAGGAATTATGCAAGATCTCTTGTAGTCAGTCCGTTGTAGCCAGGACCCAACACCTACACCCACCACTAGAGATGAGTCATCCAGCTATGTTGTGAAGGCTGACTGCCTCTCCATAGAAGTGAGAATATCTTCTGAGCCATGTGCCCCCCTCCAAACACTCCAATTTTGGAGCTTGGAGGCACGACTCTTGAGGTGAACCTGACCTGTCTACAGAGATGGCCACATACCCCTTCCCTCAATTCAGCACACCTCTCTCTACGGGAGTCCACATACCAGGAGAGTAGAGTAGAGGGGCAGGGGACAGAAATGCGCACCCAGCTCTGAAGCTGCACAAGCCCCCCACCCCGAACCCCACAATGGTTTCACACCACCCCTACCTCAGGTCATTCTCCCGCTCCTTTGAATTCCTCAGGTACTTTGCCCCTGACCAATCACTTTTCTCCCAGTCTCTCTCCTGATACTAGGATGGGTTATCTCTAAAGGAGGGCCCGGCTGAGATGTCCACTTCTGTCTTTATGATGGCCTCCCTGAAGGAGTGTGTCTGCCGCTTCTGGGCCCCAGAGATGGGTCTGCCAAGCATCTAGGCCTTATTCCGGGGCCCTCCTTCCAGGTCCTCCATTCCTATGCGTCAACAGATGGAGGGGCAGGGGTCCCCACCCACTCCTTCCTCATTATCCTTCTTCCTGAGTTAGCTTCCATATGGAGCCAGGATGCTCCAGTTTATATCAATCCTACCCATGGCATCTCCTGCCGGTACGCCAACTGGGAAAGGCATCTTGCCTATCCCCCGTCTGGTCAAGGGGCGATGTGTTCCCCGTCCCAGTCTTGGTTAGTAACTTAACCCAACTGACCTTCCCCTTTTGGGGTTCGGGTGGCAATTATTCCGCCCTTGCCCTTCACCTGCAGCTGTGGGAGTCTGTTGCCCTGGATCATGACTGCCTCTCTCAGGGGTCAATTCTTCTATGAAGGGGCAACCCTCCTACACTAGACAGTCTTGCTAGTGACAAGGCTGTTCTTTGCTATTATGATATAGCAAATTCCCCAACAATGAACTGGGGACTGCCCCTGTTGGAGTTGTAGTCTCCTGACAGAGAGGCAAATGATCCCTTGGCACTCTCATGCACGCCTTCTCTTGAAGATCTTGTACTTGGTGGCGTGGCTGTAGGCATTCGCCTGGTGGCCCACTGCTTCTTCACCCAATTTTGGGTGCTGTGCTATTTGCGGGTAGCTGTGCTGACAGCGGATAAGATTCTAACTCCGCCCACCTTCCACAGTACGGCTAGCAGCCACCTAATACTGAATGTATCTGAGCAGCGCTCAAAGAACAGCGGGTTACTTACCAGTAACCATCTGTAGTAGGAAGGGACAGTTACCTACTGGCTGGGAGATAGCTGGGCGCCAGCACTCCCCCTACTGGCCTGAAGAAACCCTGCATAAGAGCCCAGACCAGAACCAAAGTGATGGCCGGAGGGAGCGCGAGGACTATATAAGGGGCCAGACCAGTCAGCCATGGGGGAAACAGAGAGGGAAATGGTTGGTGACACTGCAGACCTCCCTCCGTGGGAGCCAGAGAGACCTGACCGACAGTGAGATCCTGCTTCCTGTGACAGCCAATGGGAGGAACACTGGCTGGTCACGCCCCTGGAGAGAACTCCCCCAGGGAAAGACCTGGATGAGCTTCCCTCAGCACAAAGCCTGGGGGAAGGGAATCAGCCTGCTGCTCATGAGGATCTAGATGAGCTTCTCTCTGCTGGTGAGGCCAGTGAGCTGGATACCCAGGACCCCCGTGACCTGGAGGAACTCCCCCCTGGTGGATGAAGCAGAATGACCTGTGTTGCCACCAGAAGATAGTAAGGGGTTGACTGGAATGCCCTGGGGAACCTACCCAGAGGACAATGAGGATTGCATACCCCAGGTATCCTGGGAGGGAGTGGAAAGGCTGTAGCCCAGGGTGGGTTGGTGAGTCAGTGCATTTCACCAGGAGCCCTGCTGATGTAGTGGCACCTTATCCCTGCCACTGCTGGGACCTGGGCTGGAATGCAGTGGAGTGGGCGGGCCTGTGTTCCCCTTTCCTCCCCTGCCACTGTCTGGGCTACCGGGTATTTGTCTTACCCCCCAAAGGGTTGAAGGCCCCAAACTCTTGTACTATGTGCACACCATAACTTGTCTGAGAGCTAGAAGGACACGTGAACAGGGGAGTGGTGTTTGGCCCGGCTGAGGGCCCAGCTGCCTTACACCGTCCTCCTTCAAGATGGGCTGCTCAGATTCATTCAGAGCCCTCCCGCCATCATGGCTATTTGGAGTTAGCGACTAATGGGAACTGGGGAGGAGCAGGGCTGGGGCCGTATAGATGGCCAGGGGGCGGTGGCTGCCAGCCCTGTCCTGACAGGCTAAGCCTAAAAGAAGTTCTGGCCAAATGTGCACTGTGGCACAGACACCTAATACTGAATCAATCTAAGCAGCCCATCTTGAAGGATGGTTACTGGTAAGCAACCCATCATTCTTCAGGCTTTCTGCCACAGCCTTGGTTGAATAAAGCAGTCAAAGCCTTGTCCCCTGGAAAAAGGGAGCCACAAAGATGGGCTTCTTGTCCCGCCACCCACAAGCCCCCAGAAAGAGATGAAATACACAAAAAGGCTGGAGCTTCTCCTCTCGTAAGACTCACCTCCTCAGTGCAATGAAAAAGTGCAGGCACAGTTAGCTCCAGAATATGCTTCCAATAAAGGCTGTGAAATTCCCATCACTGGAAGTTTTTACAAGCAGACTGGAAAAAAAACCTATCCAGGCTAGTGTAAACTTAGTTTATCCTGCCTCAGTGCAAAGAGCTAGACTTGATGACCTCTTGATGTCCTTTCCAGCCCTATGTTTCTCAGAAGAACTTTTGTTCTCTCAAACCCATTTGCAATTGGCTCGTAAGTCTGGGTACTTAGATCCCTGTGCCTTCTCCTTTTGCCTCCACTGCCCCAGTGACCAGCCCAACTACCACACAGCTCATTTAGGTATCTCCTGACATATCCTCTATCACTGCTGCCTGTTTCTATGGCAACAAAGACAAAAATGCCACTGGAGGAAGTGCAGTGAGTATGCACTCTGCCTTGAATAGCTAAAATGTTATCCTAGATACCTAGGATCAATAAGGGAGCCTTATCCATGATGCGCAAAGATAAAGGGTATGAATGTCAGAGATGAGGCAGAAGATCTGTGAAAAGGGGAAACACAGACATGTAGGAGAAAGAAGGTTAATACTTAAAGTTGGGTTCCCCTCACACATTAGTTCCCCACCAACCTTTTCTTTAAAAATAATTCTATTTTTTAAATTCTTACCCTTCCCACACTTATCTGACAGACTATCAGAAAAGGCTGCTAAGCTCCTCAACAAAATTTAAAATAAAGCTCATGCAATAAATAAATTTGTCTAACTAACACAGCTGCCCCTTTGGAATAAAGCTCCAGTATCTTTATCTGCTCAAATTAATTCTGTAATTTTCAAGCTTTGAAAATCCATTCAAGAGTTGCCAATGAGCAGCTTTCCCTGACAAGTCTGAGCTTTTCCCTGTCCTGGGCAGGTGGTTTGGTTTTTGTTTGTTTGTTTGGGGGGGGGGGGGGTTATATTTCTAGTCCCTAGGAGACAACTGTAAATTTCCACATGCAAATCCTAGGAAACTTATGTAGAATGATCTTCCCAAATCTGCAGCGAGAAAGCTGTGGTGATTTTGAGACAGCTCAGTGCTTCACCAAACACCACCAGAGTAAAATTAGCAAAATCCTACTTAGGATTTCTGCTGATATCCAAAATCCTTCAAGGAGCAGTGCAACTATCAAGAAACACGTTAGCATTCTGAAGCAGTAGTTTCAGTTTATCAGAGCAGGAGGACTGAAAAACAGAGCCTTTGGAAGAAAGAACTTTCTACCACACTATCTGATATCAGGACCTATGTGAGCTTGGGGGGAAAGAAACAGAAAGCTCCTGACCCTTCCAACGACTGAAAAATTGGAGCTTTAAAATTTTTGAAAATCTCAACTGCCACAGTTCCCCAGAAATGGCATCTGTATTTCATGCTCATGTTCTAGCAAAGGCATCCAGGCTAGGCTCCCATGCCCTCAGCCATCATCCATCTTGAGGAAAGACTCATGTTTTGCCCCCACATCCTTCCCCCCTGCTTCTGATTGGGGTTTTTCCGGCTTCATAGTGCTCTGCATATAATGTATGTTCTCCAGCAAGCCAGACTGTCTTAATAGGCCAAAGGCTGCACTGTGCTTTCTCCCAGAAAGCCATGAACAGCTGTAATTATAAACATTCACAAATGTGACCACAGAGCTCTTTATAAGCAAGTACATTTATGTAAGGTGAAAGTGCTACAGAGGAAAAAAAGACAGAAGAACTTGCATGCTAAAAGCTTCTCAGAGGTCACCCTATCAACAACCCTGGGCTCTGGTAAGCATCAGTTCTTCAAAAGCCACAGGAAAACACCACTTTTTGTTTCAAAAGTCCACTCATCCAGCATACTAGTCAATACCTTTTTGACACCTCCTTGATCTTACTTCTATTTCCCCCCTCCCCCCACAAGGTTCTCCATATAATCCCAGGCCACAATAATAGATAAGGCATTAATTAAGACAGTGGACCCCAAATAAACTCATTCAATAAGATCATCCTAGGATTATGCAGAAGGCTGCCATACCTGTCACACCCACTTTCCCTCTTCTGTCATAACTGAGAGAAACAAGATAAGTAGCCCTCCCACCCAACAGTTTCCTCTGAATGAACCTCTCAGGTAGATCCCTCCTTCCCCATCTTTCAAACACAACTCTGACCAGTAGATATTTGATAAATTTTTCAAGCCCCAGCTGCATTCCACGTTTTTCTAAGTAGTACTCATAATCCTCCTAAAGCTTGATCTAAATGCAGATTCTGAACTTGACTTTTTTTTTTTTTAAAGATAAACACACCCTTAATCAAAGTTTCAGACTATGTCTTTACAGACAAAAAAAAATTTACATTCATTTTAACAGCAAAATAACTAACATATGTTAGCCATATTGCTGTAAGACAGATTCTAGTGGAGACAAGACATGGGAGGTTTTTACTGAAGTAATCTAAGACATAGTCAACATTATACTCCCCATTGAGGTTTGATCTCACCTAGTTATTACACCACTGTAAAAACTACAGTCTTATTTCCACTATGATCTTACAACAATAGTTAATACACACTACCTATCTCACCATGAGACACACCTTTTGGCAGTTAAGAGGAAACCTATAATGGTACAAGCCTTCCCCCAAAGGATTTGTGCAGCTTTTTTATACCAATACAAACAAGAAGCCCTTAGTCCTTCATACATCTTTGGTCAATCCCATTTTTTTTTAAATGCCCAATGTTTATACAAAATTATTGAATGGCATGCATAACCTTTGAACATAAACCAATTTATCTCCACACTTTCCTTTTTGCTCTTCCCTTCCATTTCGTCATCCAATTTGATTATAAACAACATTCTGTTATTTCCCTAATTAAACATATACTTATGCATGTGTCTTCTGATGAGACTTCGTTAAACAAAAAAAACTCAGCTTTGAAGATTTAATATAAGTAGCCCAATAAATACAATTTCTTTAAAAAGCTGTATAATTTCAAAGTCTTGAATCCATGTTTTAACCAAATTACTGTTGCTTAAATAAGTTAATGAAAATTAACAATTTTTCTTTTGTACATATTTGCATATCAACATTAATAGCCCATAGAGGCAGGGCAATATAAAAATGCAGGGATGGGAGAAATTTTTTGTTTTGTTTTATTTTTAAGTTCTTGTTGCAGACCTTCTAAACTACACATGCAGCCTTCATTGAAAATTGTCCTGGAAGCTTCTGTGTAGCTTGCTGGACAATGGCAGGGTGGCACCTTACAGAAGCATCTATTGTCTAACACTAGAACAGTACAAGTTACAATCCCTACATTTATTAAGATTCTAGATAGAGACCTCCTAGTCTTTTGGATAAATCATTTAAAATGATACAACATTTACAAACTTTAATTTCAACAAGTCACCTTCTTCCACAAAGTGATGCAAGTTATAATAAATGGTAGCACCTTGGTGTCATGGCATAAAGGAGTCATCTATTATTGTTTGTTTTAAACACATCCAAGAGTTCTCAGTGCATTACAGAAATAGAGAAGGTATGAATTCTATCATGAAGAGCTTACAAACTAGATATAAGAGTTTGAACACTGGACCCTATGCTGCCCCTTGATTCAGTAATGTTCCAAGGGGGCAGCCGTGTTAGTCTAGATTGGGGTTGCAAGTGGAAAGATCAGAAGAGCCATTTTAAAAAATTCCTTCAGCAACCAAATGTTTTGAGAGTCACAATGGGTGTAGCCTCCTGGTGGAGGTGGGGTGGGGGGCTGGATGACTGCCACAGGGTCCCCTGGCGGGACTCGGGAACCCTGAACTAACAGCAGGCCCCTTGCAGGGTCCCCTGGTGGTAGGGGGAGCCCAGAGCCACAAGAGAGCAGTCAAAGAGCCGCATGCAGCTCCAGAGCAGCAGGTTGCAGACCCCTGGACCAGATCAGTAAAAACAAACAGAGTTCTGTGGCACTTAAAGACTAAGACGTTTATTTATTTATTTATTGCATGAACTTTCATGGTAAAAAGTTCCACAGGACTCCTTTGGTTTTTTTTTTTTTTTTTTTTTTCTTTTTTGATTCAGTAATGCATCTAGTACTGGTATTAACTGAGGTTTTGCATAGTGTCAAGCTTCTTGTATCAGTATTCACCAGAAATGCCTCCTTCTGTGAGTTTCTGGAACAACCTAATCTTTACAACACATTTTTATATTTATCTCTACTCGAGAAACATCAGCACTGGGAGTACCTTTTAGCCTCTTGTATTAATAGGAAAAAAATTAAACTAAGATCCCTTTTTCTGGAAAGTTTCTTTGCCTCAATATTTAGCCTCCACAGATTTTTACTTGTCAGATCTGGTTCAGTGAGCCCATTAAATCTAAAAAGCCCTTGCTACTTGTATTAGGAGTTCTCCTATTTTCCTTACCTTATTTCCTTCAGGTGTGTACTACTACCTTAGGAACTTTGTCCCAGATTAGATTTCATAAAAAGTCTTCTGTGTCACACATTTACACCATAATTTTTTTTTTAAATTATCCTGCCTTCTAAAATTGCTTCTCCACCCATTACAGTATCACTACTTTTTTTTAATGGACATTAAACACACATTTGTAAAATCATTTATCCTGGGAATTAGGGGAGCCAAGTTTTATCTTCATTTCTTTCATGGATATACTATATAATCTAGGGTAAATGACTCAACCTTAGTGCCTCAGTTTCCCCATCCATAAGACAGGGCTAAGACTAATTCAAAGACATAAGGTGTCAGGTACTTTCAGATCCTGAGATAAAAGGCACAAGGAAAATATAATGCCTACAGGTGAATATTAAATAATTAGACACTGGGTTTATATAGACAAAGAAGAGTATATACAGGTAAGTTCCAAAGGAGCAGCCATATTAGTCTAGTCCAGCAAAAAAACAAACAAAAAAAAACCAAACAAACAAACAAAAAAAACCCACCACCACCACCACCACAAGGGGTCCTGTAGCACTTAAAGACTAACAGATTGATTTTTCACATGAGCTTTCCTGGGAGAAAATCCCACTTTGTCAGATGCTTTGAAGAAGGGCGAACATACAGAACGGAATGACAATAAATGCAAGGGAATGTAAAACTTTATGACCTGATCCCATCTTACATTCTCTTGCATTTATTGTCATTCCATTCTGTAAGTTCCCCCTTCTTCAAACTGTCTGACGGAGTGGGATTTTCTCATGAAAAGTTATGTGAAAAATCTGTTAGTCTTTGAGTGCCACAGGAGCCCTGATATTTAGGTAAGCATATTCTTTGCATTGCAGACATTAACTAACACCATGTCAATTTCCAAAGGAATAACCCTGTTAGTCCAGTCCAACAAAGAAAAAAAGTCACACAGCATTCCATTCTGTACATTCACCCATCTTCAAAGCATCTGATGAAGCAGGATTTTCTCCCATGAAAGCTCATGTGAAAAATAAATGTGTTAGTCCTTAAGTACCTATTATAGATCTTGAACCCACAACTCCAAGGTTAAGAGACATTGTCTAGCCACTGAGCTAAGTGCCACACGACTCCTTGATTTTATTAACACAACACCCCCCCGAATTTCCCAAAACCGCCCCAGTTGTCAGTTACTAACACTATTATACCCATTTAGTCAGCACCCCAATACCTCCCTCTACCCCTCCCTTTTTTTTTTCAAGCCCTAGGGGGAATACTGGGCTAAATCAATATCATGCCCCTTTCCCAGCGGGAGGAAAAAGCAGTGAAATGTCTTCCCCGATGCCACCCAGCGGTAATTAGCAAGCCAGGGAAAGAGCCTGTGGCTTCTTCTGGTCCCTTGGCACGGCCCCTGGGGCTCAATCACCACCGTCACAATTTGCCAATACACCGGACCACGCCGTGCACCCAACCCGTCGCGCTCCCGCCCGGTCAGACACGTGAAAGCCAGCGCTACCTGTGCAGTCCCCCAGCCGGCGTGCGCTCTGGCGCCCAGCGCGGCGCGAGGCATCCCATGTGCACCTGCCCGCCTGGCGGCACCGCCGCCGCCGCAGAGGCAGCCCGGCTGCACGCGCCCCCCTGCAGGGCGGGGGGAGGCAGGCGGCGCACCCCGCACGCGCAGACACGAGGCGGGCTCGCGCTCCCCGGCCGGCGGAGGTAGGGGCGGGGGGCGCGCCGACCGTTGGGAGGGGGAGGGGCGGGGCGGAGCCGGGGGGGGGGCTCCCCATCCTCACCTGGTCAATGGGCAGCCGCACGGCGTTGCTGAGGGGCTGCAGCAGCGTGGAGCCCGTGGTGCTGGTGGCCATGGCGCGGGAGGAGGAGGAGGAAGCAGCGGCGCCCTCGCCTCCCCGCCGCCCCACTGCAACGGCGGCCGCGCGAGACGCCCCGACCGCCAGCGACGTCGTGACAACAAGGGGCCGGAGGAGACGGCGGGAGCGGCCCTGCCGCGCGGAGTGACAGCCGCGCTGGCCAATCACAACGCCGGTGGGCTTTTGTGTGACAGACGCGGGCGACCAATCCTCGCCCAGAAGGCGGGCGAGGGGCGGGGCCAGGCGGGGCCTCCCTGGGCGCCGGCGGTCGTGGGGGAGGCTGCTGGGCTGGGGCTGCGGTGCCCTCGCTCGCCCCCTGCCGGGCAGTGGCGGGGTGGCTGGCGGGGAGCCCACCTTGTCCCAGCAAGGGGGAGGTTTCAGGAGGGGACCCCAGCACTGGGGAGGGGTCCTGGCTATAGGGGTGAGTGAAAAAGCGACCCCCAGCATTGGGAAGGGGTCCAGGCAATAGGGGGAGGTCTCATGAGAGGATCCCAGAATTGTGGAGAAGCCATGGCAATAGGGTGGGTGAAAATGGGACCTCAGTATGGGGGAGGCACCCTGGCTATAGGGAGGTTTAATGGGGGGACCCCTGGATTGTGGTGGGGCCCTGGCAATAGGGTTGTATGAAAATGGGACCCCAGCATTAGGGAGGGGCTCTGCCTATAGGGTGACTGAAAAAGTGACCCCAGCGTTGGGGAGGGGCCCTGACTATAGGGGTGGGTGAAAAGGGAACTCCAGCATTGGGGAAAAGGTGCTGGCAATGGTGGGGAATTACTGAGGGGACCCCAGCATTGGGAGGAAGGAGGCTGGCAATGAAGAGAGGTAGTGAGAAGGCCCCATCTTAGGAGTGGGGGCATTGGCAGCGGGGAGGAGGAACGATTATGGGGAAGCCCCAGCATTGAGTGGGGGCACTGGCAGTGGTGAGACTAATAATCTCCATGAGCGATGCTGAAGTTAATGAAGGGCACCAGTGTTGACAGCACCACCATGGCATTGCTGAGGGGCTGCATCAGTGTGGAGCCTGTGGTGCTGGTGGTCATGGGTGAGGGCGCCACTGCTGGCCCAGGAAAATGAGAATGGGGACGTCACCCAGTCCAATGGCTGTGGTGGTGAATGCTGGACTATATGAGTACTGGGGTAGGGCAGTCGAAAACCAGATGTTTGCATTTAGAAAGGAAGATATCTGTCTGAATCGAAGCGAGTTGTTTCTCTAAAATGACGGATTTCCACTTCAAACACCTGTATTTAGTGCCTTGCATCTTGTCAGTTTCCAAAGGGATAGCTGTGTTAGTCTAGTACAGCAAAAAAACCCAAGGAGTTGTGTGGCACTTTAAGACAGATTTATTTTTCTCATGAGCTTTCGTGGGAGAAAATCCCACTTTGTCAGATGCTTCGAAGATGAGTGAACTTACAGAATGAAAACCAGATGCCTGGCAGAGGGGGGAAAGAGTGCTAGAGAGGACTTGGCCCCTAATCTAAATGTTAAATTGGCAACAGCACTTGTAAAGAGTACGGCACCTTGAGTGGGATGGAGAAAGTAGGGGAGCCTTAGAAAGGTGGGCAGAAGGCCATGAGGATGAGAGCACTGATCCTCACTGAAAAGGAACTGGCAAGATAGCTTTTGACCAGCTTAGCTAGGAAAACCACAGTAGGTGTTACTATGGTAGAGGTTTCCAATACATGTTATAAGGTGCCCAAGCAGAGTGGATGTGTGATGCTGGTAGATAACTTATTTGCATACCGATCACATCCTTCTGCCCCTTTACGGAAATCTCTAGCTGCAAATTTCTGAAACTTGATCCAGAATTTAATTTTTATAGATGGAATATTGTTAGTATTAATTATTTGTAGCGTGCTGGCGTTAGTCATCAACCTTATTGCTCTAGTCACTCTACAGATATAACAAAAAGATGGTACTGCCCTAAAGCATTGACAAGTTAAGTTTAAATAATATAATCAAGTATAAGTGTACTAACTATCAAAGATGATATAAACAAATTGGTATGGCTGTCCATCGTATCCAACAATAAAGTCACATCATCTCATACTCTCTTGTGTCTGTATAGTTCGATCTGTGAGAAGCAACGTCATGAACAGATGTCAAAAATGAACGCATAGGCTCACCTAATGTTTTGCCCTTTTTAAAATTGGTTTCAGATCTTTCTCAGAATGTTTACAGTTTTTATTGATAGTTGCTCACCATTCTGGTCTGTCCTTGGCTGTTTCTTTAAAGTTTCCCATATTTATCTACACAAGTTGAGATTCCACTTCAGGGTATCTTTGAAGTGTTTATGTTGGCTACTCATTCTGAGCTTTCAGAGTTTCCAGTTTACCACAGAGGAAGTCTGTCATCACCCATTTGGATAAAATGGACTATTCAGATAAGCTAAGTTTTGATAATTATTGCCTCCGTAATGGTAGTTTTTGCTCTTTCATGGATGTTAATGTTTGATACTTTGTCTTCCCAGTCAGGGACATAGCTGCCCAGAAAAAAAGGGCCCAAGCCACCCATCCTGCTGTATGTCCCCGTTCTGTGACCCAGTCCAGGAACTGGACTGGATTCCTCCCACCAGCAGCCCATCCTGGATCTGGCCCCTGCCGCTACTGAGGCTGGGCCAGAGACAGAGGGGGGTTGCAGAGTGTGTGTGTGTGAATGCTCAGTCATTTTTCTGCCATGGTAAGTTGCTGACAGAAACATCCCAGAATGCTTAACTTTACTATTTTGGTCTTCCACTTACACTCCACTGCTCTGATGTGGCTAGCCCCTCCCTTTTGTAAGTCTCAGGAATTTTTAAATTTTTACTGGTGTGTCTCCTGTTTGTTCAGCATGAAGAGTGAGCATGTTCCCAGGAAACAATGGAAGCTCCATGTAGCAAACACTTTCTCACTTGGAGCACAGCAGCACTGCTGGACCTGATCAGCATCTGGAGAGAGTTCACCATACAGGCGCAGCTACACGTCTGCAGGTGGAACTTTGACACTTCTGGAGAGATTCCTCATGCCATGTTGGAGAAGGGGTATGAGAGGGACACACTACAGTGCATAGTCAAAGTGAAGGAGCTGTGCCTGAACTACCAAAAAGCCAGGGAGGCAAACCATCCATCTGGCTCAGTGCCAGCTATATGCTAATTTTACAAGGAGTTGGAAGTCATCCTGTAGGAGATCCCATATCCAGTCTCAAGACTCCTGTGGACATGTCTGTGCCCTTGAAGCCAACAGATACCAGAGCAAACCACAATGAGGAGGTGATTGATGAGGAAGCAGAGCTGGAGGATGACCTGGAGCCAGGAAGCAGTGCAGCAAACATTAGGAATCAGGAGCTGTTCATCATCCCCATCCCTGAATCATGTAGCCAGTCACAGCTGTTCAGCTGTGGTGCGCCAGAGGCAGTAGAGGGGTGTTCTGGTAAGTGTTTGCAAAGGCGATGCTTCTCTTTTCCAGAGCTAACTCTTCTACTTAATAACAAAGTGGTATGAGAGGAGGGAAGTGTGCTGGAGTAGCTATGGTTGCGTATGGCTTCCCAATCTCCAGTGCATCTACTCAGCAGTCACTATCAGGACAGTGATGCATTCGGCAATTTCCATGGCATCCTCCACTGAGAGCACACTGAAAGGTTCTAGGATGTCCCCCCCCCCCCCCCCCGATTTTCTGGCTCAGATTCTGCCTCTGCCTCTTTCTTGATTAATAATAAAAGGAATGCTTAAATTGTGCAATCTTTATTCATTCTGAAGCAATATTTATTCATTCATATACAATATTTAGTCATGTGATCACAAGACATGTTCCCCTGCTGCTGCAGTGCCCTGCAGGTTTTCAGCATCATATTGAAACAGTGATTTATACGTGCCATGCTTATGGGTCTTCATTATTCAAATGCTCCCTTAGTGCTTCCCTTATGCATATGGCTCACCATTGTGCCCCCCTTAATATCCCTAGCGTCTGGCCGCTCATGCACACCTGCAAGGTGATCTGCCTCTGCAGTCCACCTAGGAGAGGTTACTCTCCCTTTCTTTCAAAGAGCTTATGGAAGACACAGGAAGCCGCTATAATGTCTGGAATATTGTCCTCATTTAAGTAAAGTCTTCCGTATAAGCACCTCCAGTGCCTTTGAGTTTCCCAAAGGCATGTTCCACAGTCATTCTGCACCTACTCAACCTGTAACTGATCAACTCCTTGCTTGGATCCAAGTTGCCTGTGTAGGGCTTCATGAGGCATGGCATCAGTACGTAGGCTGGGTCTCCTAGGATCACTATGGGCATCTCCACACCCCCAGCTGTAAGTTTTTCATCTGGGAGGAGAGTCCCTGTTTGTAACTTCTGGTACAGTCCTACATTCCTGAAGATATGAGCATCATGCACCTTTGAAACATCCTCGGTGATTCAGAAGTGTGTGCAGCACCATGGAGAAGTAGACCTTCCTATTTATGTACTTGGTTGCAAGACGCTCCGGAGCCAGAATTGAGATAGGTATGCCACTGATTGCCCCTCCACAGCTAGGGAATCCCATGGCTGCCAATTCATCCACTATCTCACGCACATTGCCCAGAGTCAGTCCTTTATAGCAGAGCATGATTGATGGCTCTGCACACCTGTGAGAGCGTGGACCCAGCAGTAGACTTGCTGATCCCAAACTGATTTGTGACCAACCAGTAGCACTCTGGAGTTGCCAGCTTCCACACAGCAATTGCAATGTGCTTCTCCAGGGTGATGGCAGGTCTCATTCTGGTGTCCTTACGATGTAGAGCAGGGGTGATCTCTGCACACAGTTCCATGAAGGTGGCTTTACACATTTGAAAGTTCTGTAGCCACTGCTCATCATCCCAGACCAGCATAATGATGCAGTCCTACTACTCAGTGCTTGTCTCACTACCAGAAGCGGCAATGGACTATGTGCAGATACTCTGTGAAAGAAGACATCAACTCAGTGCTGTTGACCTGCACGGCACTCAGCAAATCTGGCTCATCCGATTCCTGTTGTGATTTGGAGCTTAAGACATACTGTGCAACCAGCCAAGAGGTGTTCATAGTGATACTGCAAGTGACACTGGAGAGTAGAACCAGATCCACATTTTCACAACTCGATTGTAGAGACACAGGAAGTAGTGGAGCAACATTGAAAAAGGTCACAAGTTGCTGGAAGCAACATTGAATGACAGCAAGGAAACACACAGTCCCATGGTAACTTGAAAATTTACCCAAGGTGCCCTACACTCCTCTCCTTCATCCCAGGATTCCTAGCATTGGAAGCTGATGAGTGGCATAGTGGGATAGGTGCCTACAATGCACTGCTCTTACGGGTGAAAATGTATGCATGTAGCTTTTATTTTAACGCAAAAAATATTCTGCAAAAATTATCTAGTGAAAACATGATCTTAGTAATTTTGAGTGAAGAATGGACAGTTTGAGGGACTGCAAGTTTAAAGATTTCACCAGGCATGCAGTCTTTGCCTGATGATTTACCTGACTTAATTTGATAGCTTTTCTCATGTCTTCAGTGGTAGGTAAATGGGTGATTTCTCATGTATGGGTTGCTGAGTTATTTCCTGTAGCTCTGTGAATTGACAGTTAAATGATAGTTGAGCAGCTTAGTAAAGTGCCACACCCATCTCTCACAGATGCTTCTCATTCTTCATTAAGCTGTATTCATTCAAATTTTTTAAGGGAGCTGGTCTCAGCTTCAGTAGGCCATAAATGGCCTTCAGGGAGTCATTAAACAACTTTGTGTCATTAGTACTGACAGAATACTTTCATCATTTTCATCAAACCAGTCCTGGTGCTGTCTGATTTTTGCCAAGAGCATCTTCTGAGGCATGAATGGTAGCCTAATTGACCATATTCCACTTTCAAGTTTGTAATTGAATAATGGTACAATACAACCAAATTTTTCTTTTTCCTAAATTCTACCTCAGTTTCTCTTGATGAAACAGATCTCTCAATTTTGTTATGTTTAATTTTAGTTTAATCTGTTCAGCTATTTCATTGGGGGCAGCTACATTGTGACATGTTGTACCCCACCTACGCCCTTATGGTGTGATCTCGGTATCATCCATGTTCACCCTTACAGTGTAACTGCGTAATGTCTGATACAAAGTATATCGTGTAAGCAGTTTTTGGAATGCCCATGATATACTGAATGTTGCTGTTATGGTAGCATGTTTCCTGCAATGTCTTGCATGTACAGGTATGAAACTGCCATGTCATGTCCCCAAATATGTCTCTCACATGGCTAGAATAAATGCAAACAAACACAAAACTGTGTTCCCACACCCAGCGGAGGCATACATACAGAAACAATGGATTGGCCTAAGCACCTGTGAGCACTTTGGTTCAGCTGGAAGGAATCGTGCCCATTGCTGGCCAGGGCTGATCAACTGACCCGAGGAAGTATCGGGGAAACTTGTTAAAACCAGAGGCACCTTTGCCTTGAGGCTCTCCCCTGTACTCTTGCTCCCAAGCAACATCAGGGACTGGCACCCACCAACAGCAAGGGGGAGCCTGGCTGCAAGACATATTGCAGCTGGCCTGTGGGTAGATAGAATACAGACTGAAACCGTAATCTTAGTTTAGGACAGGGGTGTTGCTACATAGGAAAAAGAGTCAGGGCACAGGCCCCAAACCTCAGGACCGGCGCTGGGGATTGTGACGCCCCCCGCAGCAGAGCAACACCAGCACAGACAAGTGGCGTCATCAGGGGAGCGCCACGGCACTGTCCCCTTTTGGCATCCCTCAAATGCTGGCACCCCCCTGCAACGCAGGGCCTGCTTACCGCCTAGCGCTGGCCCTGGTGATCCTAAGCCAAGGTGTTCCTTTGGTTAATGCTTGTCGTTACCTGTGGCTCAAATCTCAAGCAAGGACTCAGTTAGTTTAGTGATTTGGAGCCTAGGTGTACCCTGCATGCAAGAGGTAAACTGAGGCAACACTCACAATTGAGGAAACCAACATGACCATGGATCTTTGTAGAAACAAAAATGCCATCCCAGGCTTTATTGCAATGTAGCACTATGGCAAACAATCCACATCAACAGATTTGTTGGCAGCATTGGTGCTCTCAATGCAATGGAACAGCTCAACTGACAGCAGAACTCACTGTCACCTCTTGGCTGCATGAAGTGTGGGCTCCGGGACTCCTATTCTTATACCCTACTTGGACCTACTGACTCTGCCCCATTTGGGATCCAGATTTACCTTGGCACCTATGGTTCACATACCCCTTTCTTGACGTCACCCTTGATTTGATAGGTCCACACATTGTTGGACATCTCTATCCATCCAGGTGTCATGGTTTGACTGAAATCTTACCTATCTCTATCCATCAAAGTGTTATATTTGACCAAAACCGTACCTTTGCATGGGTCACTTATATAATGGCTCCCTATTTCTTTGGTATTATCCATTGGCACTAATCCAACTTAATACCTTTCAGGTACTTTTCCATTTTCATACTTATTACAATTTCAGCTTGTTTCTTGCCAGTTCCAGTGAAGTTGAACTTCACAATTTGCTTCATGTCCATACCTTCAGTTCAGGTCCACAGTGCATTCCATTCAGGCCCACTTTTGGATTACTTCATTAGGCCTTGAGCCAACGCCTAGACCCTTCTACTCATTTTTCCTATTTTAACCTTTTACTTTCTTCTACAGAGTCATTCTTGCTTTACACCAGGCAGAAGCAAGATCAGAATTATCATAGTGGGTTCTGGATTAATCCTTATCTTATATCTAAAGCCTCCAAAAAGTGTGAGTTTTGGGGCTCTTCTCTCCTGCACTCTAGCAGGATTGTCTAAATGCCAGTACAAGATGCAGTGCAGCAATGAAGTAGTCCCCACAAATCCAAGCTACAGATCAGGACAGGACTGGGCAGGGAGTGGGGTCTAATGGGCTAGAGCAGGGGACTGAGGACTCCCACCTCCCTACAATTTGTTTTACTGCACCTACCACAGGGGCTCAAAAAACGTTGGTGCCAGGTCGCCAAGGCTCCTGGGAGTTGTGCCCTGGCACCTAGCTGCGTATTTCTGTGGATCTTATAAAAGTTGTCAGTTTGAAATCTTTGAGAGTTCACACGTTAATGGGATAAGCATAGTTTGATCCATGATAAAAAAAAATACATTTATTTCTATACCACTCATCAATATAATATCTGAGTATCTAATTTCAGAGCCAGTTTACACAATTTCAGTTAGCATAGCAACAAGACTTTGTAAAAGGTATATAAATAAGATGATTATTGCCAGAATACTTGGTTCTTTCAGATATATGCTTTCGTATTTTCAGCTGCTGATGGGGTATTTGGAAAGATGACTTCAGGCATAATTTCTACACAATATATTCTATATTATTGCAAAGAGATTAGCTCTTAATAAACATTAACAACTAGTGTGACTGTTTAAGCATAATGATAGTCGCTGATGCATATGCCATATGGCCAAAAGTGCCTAGTGCTAACCCGAGGCTTGTAACACTCAGGAAAAATGTGTAAAACTTAACATCTAATATAACTCCATGAATTTTATTGGATTATACCAAGGATGAATTGGCCCAACATACCTAGCTGCTTTTTGCATTCATATTTTACTTTATTTCTTCTACAGCCTTAAAAAAGATTCTGTTGACACATTTCATTAGTTCCCAGTTGGTCTTAGTTCCCAGGTTGTATATTAGGAAAAACTTTTTCACTAGTAGGGTGGTGAAGCACTGGAATGGGTTTCCTAGGGAGGTAGTGGAATCTCCATCTTTGGAAACTTTTAAAACCCTGTTGGACAAAACAGTGGCTGGGATGATTTAGTGGGTGGGAATAGCCCTGCTTTTAGCAGAAGGTTGGACTAGATGACCTCATAAGGTCCCTTCCAGCCCTAATAGTCTACAATTCTATGATTCTTAAACTCATACCTGTCAACTGAATCTGATAACAAAGTATAATAAATAATTGTAGACCTAAATTCACCCTTGTCAGGGCCAGACTATCAAATGGGCTTAAGGGGCTTAAACCCTGGGCCCCAGCCAAAAAGAGGGCCCTGGGCCCCAACTCCACCAATAATACAGCCTCCCCTCTCTGGGGCTCTGCTCCACCTGGCCCATGGGCTGGCTGGCCCACAACCAGGGGCAGGACAGGGCAGGGCAGGATGAGGCAGACCACTGCCTGCTTTCTCCACTGCGCCTGCTTCCTCCATGGGCGAGGAAGGGGCAGAGCCAGCTAGCTCACAGCTGGCAAGGCCTCCACCACTCCTGCCTCAGCTTTCTAGGGCCTGCTGCATGTCAGCTGGCACCTACCCCCACCCCCCGAGGCAGAGTAACCAGAGCAGAGCCAGCCAGAAGTGCCCTCTGGCCCCAGGGCCGCCCCCCCCCCCCCCAGCAATAGGGTGTGCTGGGGCTGGCCTGTGCAGCCCAGGCACGGAGGGGGCGTGGTTGGGGCAGTCGGGTCTCCTGCGGGGCCCCATAATGTAGGGTATCTGGGGCCCCCAGGCCAGTTAATCCAGCCCTGACCTTTGTCTGACAAACTTGGTCTGATGTCACAGCTTATTATTGCTATAAATTAGTAAAGATAAAAATTCTGAACTTTGAAACAGAAATTACATAAAATGTGAGGCTGGTACATAATGGTCTACAGAAGTGAGTACAGGTTTGGAAGCCAGGAACACCTACATTATAATTACACCTATAAATGTCTACAGTATTGAGACCTTAGGTTGTGGGTGGTTTTTTTGATTAGTTGGTTGATTTTTTTTTAAATTTATTTATTTATTTATTTATTTTTACTGAGATCTACCTATTTAAAGCTCAAGTCTTTAGAAATCTTTAATTAGAGATTTTGGGGGTATAGATTCAGAAGGGCTGCTTTAGAGAAATCTTCTAACTAACTAAGTCATTGTCTGGTGCAGTCAGTGTTGCTGGTCTAGTATGTGGAAAGCTAAAGATGAGTTGATAGTTATTACAATATACATAAACTGTTCATAGCAAATAATTTACCCAGCGAATATAGCCTTTATTTTCTGTTTTCAATTTTTCTTTGAGGAAACTCACCATGTTACTGCATGAAGTGTCATTCTGGGAGATAAAATTACAGGCTTAACCTGTAATTTTAAAAGGAATAAAATTCTCCTCTATCAGTGCATGTGCTCTATCAGTGTTCAGAAAGTATGAAAAATATGTTTCAGCACCAAATTGTGTTGGGCTCTTACCACAGGAGTTACAGGAATGTATATTGTAAGTTCCAAAACAATAGGATCTTACACTTTACCAGGCAAACTGGTTGCTGTGTTTACATGAAGTGAAAAGATAATCCGTTTTCCAAATAATTTACATACGAGATTTATAATAAGACACACCAGGTGGGAGTGGTGGACAAGTCCTAAAGCAAAACAAGCATATTTTGTATAAGAAAGAGCAGTAATAATTTTCTGCCTGTTTACCCATTGTCAGCAAACAGGGTTTTTGTGAACATCACAACAGAAATAAGTCTAAAGTGAGATCTAGGATGTTTTTAACGATTTTTCTGGGCGCAGTGAGGTGACATAACATCAATGTATCAGAAGTCGATGCTCATAGACTCTAAGGTCAGAAGGGACCAATATGATCATCTGGTCTGACATCCTGCACAATTCAGGCCACAAAATCTAACCCCTCCACTCCTGCAATAAACCTTCAACCTAAGACAGTGTTAAAGTCCTCACATCATAAATTAAGGACTTTAAAATTCAAAGAATCCACCAGCATGTGAGCCATATTGTTAGAGCACAAAGCTCTGGTAGTCCCCGAGTCAATCCAAGTGGTCCCAAGACACACAAAGACAGAGGAGGTCACAAGCGCATATATGCTTTATTATCTTACAGAGATCTCATGGAGCTAGCTCCCCAAGGGGTACAGTACAGCGGGTTTTATAGTACACTCTACAGAAAAAGGGGTAAGGCGGGCACAGAGCCAATCATAATTCAGGGTCGGGGGCTGTATACTTTATATGTCTGGTCACCTCACCTGGTCAGGGAAGGGTTGTTTCCTAATATGGTGCATCACCTCATCTGATGCTTCTGGGCCCATGTGACTAACCTGGAGATGGTGAGGACAGGTGAGATGTGACTACCCTGAGTCCCTGAAATGGTGTCTCAGGACCCAAAATGGAGTCTGGTGACTCATGCTAACCCCTTCAATGGCCCATGCCCCATGGTACAGAGGAAGGAGGAAAAAACCCAGAGCCCTAGCCAATCTGTCCTGGGGGAAAATTCCTTCCCAACCACAACTATGGTGATCAGTTAAACCCTGAACACATAGGCAAATGTCACCAGCCAGTCACTCAAGAAAGAATTCTCTGTAATAACTCAGAACCCACCTCATCTAACCTCCCTGAGAAACTTAGTAGAGCCAAGGAGGCCGTTGATACAGTGGTGTTGCTGCCCTAAAAAAAGGATTGGGCCCCACCCCAGACCCCAGCCGCTGCCAGCCAGTGGCCCCACTGCTCACTGAGGGCAGGTCCAGTCTGCCCTGATGCAGGGCATGAGCCCTGTGGGCCCAGGGGCAGTGATGCCCCTGAGCCGATATCAAAACAAATTAAGAAAATAGGTATGGCAAGGCTTTCAGGTCCTTCAAGATACACAGAATTTTTGTTTGATTCAGGGGCCATGGGAGAAACAGTGGACTCATGAAAAGAGTGGATTGGATTGTCAGAATGGATTTGATGATGTCTCATGGTTCCATCCATTTTCTATGATAAACCTGGAAAATTTGGCTTTTTTTTGATTTTTCAGTCTCAATTCACTCTCAGATGGAGGGAGGGGGAGATTTTTTAATTGTTTAAATTAAAGTAGTTACCTATCCAGTTAGGAAAAAGAGCAGTTCACCATAGGCCTTCTGATTAAATGGTGTGTCATGCATAGACAGACATATTCTAGTTGATTAATCCCAAGAAAATAACTTGGTATAACACAAACCTTTGCCAATGTATTACCTATGTTATTTAACTTTCTACCACGCTATAAGTGTTCATGGCAATTTGCAGATAAATATAAAAGCAGGTCCCAACCCTAAGGAGATTACAGTCTGTAAACCCAATCCAAGAAGGTTTTGAATCCATCCTTGCAAATTGCATTTAATTCAGTGACAGTTGAGGATGCTCATTGCTTTGCAGTAATAATTCTTAACCTAGAAGCCTGTTGCAGCTCCACTTGCAAGGTCCAGAGTTTTGTACAGTGCTACAGACTGGGATGTTTTTAGTAAGAAAAGCATGGTTTTATTTTCTCATTTTAGAACATACATATTACAAAACCTCAGCGTACACAACATTCCTGGTCTTATGGACCAAATGAGGCAGCAATGTAAAGCAAATGGTATTTGGATTTCCACCTTGAGAGGCTGCCACATATAACTGCCTATGTGTGAACACTTCATCTTGCAAGAAAACACCAACTCCGTGTAGTGTTTGTCCCTGAGTCTTGCTGATGGTCATTGCAAAAGCCAGTTGTACACAGAATTGGCGCCTTTGCCATTTGACGGGGAAAATATGATCTCCAGGCTGAAGTGCTCAGGGCCACCCCTAGGGTGGGGAAGGACCAGGGGCCAATCGGCCTCGGGGGCCCCCGCCTCTTCCCTGCACTGGGGTGAGTGGGGCAGGCCGGCTCAGAGGCCGGGCCCTGCACTCCCACACCTTCTGTGGCCCAGCCACTCTGCCCCCAGGGGCGGGGCAGGCCAGCCCAGAGGCCAGACTCTGTTCTCCCTCCGCACATTTGGGCTGGGCCTCCCCACCCCCAAAGCAGAACAGCCAGCCCAGGGTTGAGGCGGGGATGCAGAGCAGGAAGGGCTGGCCCAGAGCAGAAGGCGGGTTCCACAGTGAGGGGGGCAGTGGTGCAGTCCCTGCACTGCCCTGCTCACGGCAGGGCAGTGCGACACCCATGAGCTTGAGGCAGTTGCCCATCTCACCCCCTCCTCCCCCAGGGACAGTTCTGGAAGTGCTAAGCATGGAAAGAGTATCATAGGATTCATTCCTGCTACTGTTGCTAGCAGGAGTCCACCATTAACAATATGGTTCACCATTATGAGGACTGCCCCATGATGCCAAATTACACAGTAACATAATCAGCATGCCAGGTTTTTACTGAACATTTTGGACGCAGTTCTGTAGAATTCAATCACATTTTGCAACTTTCCACATACATCTGAACAGTTCCATACATTTCTTCAACTTTCTATGTCTTTCTAGAAGAAAGAACATTCTGGGGAGGGATCTGGAACGTTCTAGCCTTTGCCCAAAATTTTGGGAAGCATTCCCGGCCTGGGTGTCAGTGGCCTGGGGCACACAGGGCCCCAGGTACCCAAGCCAGTGGCCTGAAGTTCTCTCCCTGGCAGGCACAGATGCAGGCAGCCTGCTTCAGCTCCTGAAGCTGTCTGGGTTAAGAGCTTAGGTGAAGGGATTGTCTGGCCCTGCATTACGTGACAAACACATTTGGTGCAGGGTGAGACAAGCAGGAAATTTAAATCTCTCCCTCTTCAGTCCAGCAGTGTGGAGCCTCACAGCACAAGTGAGTGCTGTGGAGTCCATCCCATTGGGCAAGGAGGTGGGAAAGAGGATCTGGGAGAAGGGAAAGGAGAGGGGAGTAAGAGTGGGTCTGTATGGCTGACTTGGTTTTGGGTCTTGCTGGCTGGCCCAGCTTGGGGTTAGGTGCTTGCGCCTGGCTGGCTCGGCCCTCAGGCCAATGACCGGCTTGGCTTGGGGCTCTGAGCTTTGGCACGGGGCCGGCTTGGGCCCAGCAGGCTTGGCACTGGGCATGGCTCAGGGGCCACCATGGCTCAGGAGCTGGTACTGGGGGCCAGCCACGGGGGCTGGGACTGGGGCCAGTGCTGCTCAGGAGCTGGCAGCAGGGGCTGGCCGGGGCTGGCACTTGGGCCCAGGACTACTGCGGCTCAGCGCTCTGGGGCCAGCTGCATGGGCCAGCCGGGGATGTGTTTAGACCTGGGGCAGTGGAGGGGGGAGATTGAGGTTCTGCAGCCAGTGCTGGGGTTGGGGGCCACCAGTGCTGAGACTGGACTGGGCCCAGAGTGGACCAGCTCTGGCCCATGGTGGGTGTGGGGAGCTGGTGGGAGTGTGGTGGTGGTGGAGGAACGCCATTGGGGGGGGACAGGGCCTGTGCCCATGCCCCAAATGGTTCGTTGGGGCAGCAATGCCCTTTGTTCCAGGGTTTTCAAGAGCTTTCCATGGCCATTGACACAGCAAAAATAATCATATAGATTTGACAGGATGTAACATAGAGGATGAGAAGGAAGGCTATGGTGAGGACAAGGGTCACAACCATAAATATTATCAGATGCTTTATTTTACATGTATCTTATTCCTCTATTTATATAATACCTGCACATATTCTGATAGTATTTTTTGCGGGGGCCTACTGAGTAAAACTTCATCTCAAAAGTATCTGAATAGTTTACTACAGAAAAACAACTACAGCTCTTAATTATAAAGTCCTAACTTATCCACATTATACCTTTTAGTTTGTAAAACTAATTTGATCTGAAAATTGTCAAAACTGCTGTTAAAGTAAAGAAAAAAATGTTTTTGCAAAGTCTGATCAAAATTAATCAAACTGAGTTACAGAGCAGTAAAGAATTACCTTGATTTGAAATATTGACTTTTGTTTTTCGTCTGTCACCCTCTTCCTCTAGAACTATGTTCCAAAGGGGCAGCCATGTTAGTTCAGTAAAGCGAAAAAAGCAAGGAGTCTTGTGGCACTTAAAGACTAACAGATTTATTTATCACATGAGTTTTTGTGGGAGAATATCCCACTTTGTCAGATACTTTGAAGATGGAGAACTTACAGAATTCAATGAAAATAAATGCAGGGGAGTGTAAGACATGGGATCAGGTCATACTACTACAGCAAATCAGAGTGTTTGTAAGGATTCAAACTCTACGTTTTCTATCTCACTTCAAACATTCCATACAATGATGTCCCCTTCAAAATGTGGGTACCAGTGATTTCCTACATAAAATATGCTTCAATTAAACAAAATAAGAGTTGGGGTTGTTGTCATAGACAGTTTTGGGCTCAGATCTGTTCTCACAGATGCCAATAGGAATTTTTTTGCCACTCCACTGGCAACAGAATCCAACTGAGGCGTGTGTGTAAGCACTTGCCCTCTACTGCTTGTCTGTGTTTTAGAAAGGACATAAGCATCCTTCAACAGCTGACAGCTAAAAGAGGTCTTCCTTTAGCTCACATGGAAGTCTGTGGGTTTTGCAACCTAAACTACAGAGCTCCTTGTCCCAGCGTTACAGGTCTGTGTACTTTATTATGGAGTGGTGGTAGCCTCTTCATAGTCAAGACTACAACTGCCTTCTATTAGAAAGCATTTTGGACAAGTTTCCTTGCCCTGAAGTTTGTAAATGATCTGCTGAGTAAGTACATTGTTGTCAAGTAGGAACCTCAACTAAAATTTTTTTAATGTAACTTTTTGGTTTTAGCATAAGTACTATGAGGATTGTAATACTAAGTATGTTAATAAAATCAAGATCTGCCATTGCTCTATGCAGTTTTGTTGTAGCCAGGTCAGTGCCAGGATATTAGCTTGAAAGCTTGTCTCTCTCACCAGGAGAAGTTTGCCCAATAAAAAACATCACCTCACCACTTTGTGTCTCTAATAAAATTAAGAAGCACTTACACAAAAGAAACATCCACCAAGGCTTACAGCTAGGAAAAGAGACCTTAGGGACAGATCATAAATAATATAGATGTGAGGTTCATCATCAGGATAAAACATTTTAAATGAGGTTGTGTAGGAAGGAACTGCATGACAAGAAGCCCTTAAGCAAATCCAATTTGACACTTGCAACACCAAACTAGTATTTAAACGTTGCAGGGGTTTTTTTTCAGACTATTCACTAAAATGAATTATGACATAAAATACAAGATGGTGGATAGTTTTGGATTCCATATGCTAAAATATTTATTAAGTGCTATGTGCACCTATGGCGTTGTAAAATAATAATAAATAGTGCTGACAAGACACTGCTTATTTAGTGTAATACCCTTCACTAGAGAGAAATATGAATGTTCTCCATATTATTTAATATTTATAATTTAATAAATGTGTCACTGTCACCCTCTCCTTGCTGTCCTGGCTCAGAAGGGCTGGGAAGTAGCTGCTCTCTTCATCATTTCTGCCGTGGATCTGGCCACTTCAAAGTCCTCCTGCCTCACAGTGGCATGAGCTACCAGCCTAGTCCTCTTTCCATCTTGAGGTAGGAGGTCTTTGAATTAAAGCTGTGTCCTTAGGCAAACCTCTCTATGGAGGACCTCCCGTAAGTCCTGCCCCTGCACTGTTACTCTACTCCAGATTGGGGTAGCAGTGACAGGGCCACCCATGTATGCGCTGCGTGGTGGGGTTCCAACATCATCAGCACCCTTAGAGCAGGCTGAGCTCTCCTTTCCTTCAATGACCACTACTCTATTTTTAGGCAACCTGAGGTCTATCTCAGCAAGGGAGGACAAGCCCCCATCCACTTGATCAAAGGATTCCACACACAGGGGTCCCTTGTTGACACCACCACACCAACATAGCCATGATGTGGTAGAAACAACAAAGGCTCCCACACACATGGAGTCCTTTTTGGGGGTTGTGTCATAATCTTCTGGCCCCAAAGGTAGTAGTTTAGCAACACATTTAGGCCTGATCTACCCATGGTTTTTGTACCAGAATAATTATGGCAGTTAGACATATAATTTTTACTGATATGTACCAGTGCAATTCCTATTGTGGGCACAGTCATTCGTCCTTATAATGGTATAGCTTATTCCCCTTCCCTTATGAGAATGTTATACCAGTATACGCCATTTAAACCAAGGCCTAAGATGAAAAAGGCAGAGAGTGCATTCCTCTGAGAGTTTCAGGCTGCATATAGGCTCAGGTAGTCTGTGGGACCACTCACATGCTAAAGTATCTTGTTATCATGGCAGGGAATGGCCCCAGTGAGACAAAAAACCTCTTCTGTCTCTAACTGCATGGATTCTAGATGTGCAGTATATGAATTTCAAAATACACTCAGGGTTTCTTCTTTTATCAAAAAAAAAAAAAAACCTCAAAAATACCCTATTTAAGAAAGAAGAGGATGCAGCTTGTAAAACAGCAGATGTACTAATTTATATATAAAGGCAAGTTAAACTTGTTTGTCTTGGCACTTCAATTAAATTCTTGCCGTGAAGATTTTTTTCTACTTCAAATACTACAGCAAGTGTAACTTTCTGCCTTCTACTACACAATGTAGCAGAACAGAACTTGTCCCAGTATGTCCACCATGATTTTCCTTCTAAAGTTCATAATGCTTTCCTTATCTGGAATTCAAATACTGCTTGTTTCTAAATAGTATAGTTAGAAGAGCGCTGTCTAAATAGTGCATTGAAAGGTTAAATAGAATGATTCAGTTGGCATCATTCCATCTCTCAATCTAAATTGTCAGCAGCTTCCTTTTTTCTCTGTGTGTATCAATGTTCCCTCTCAGCCCATGATGCAGCTGAGCAAGTTCTGGATGAAGCTAAACAAGTTCCCTGCTGGTTCCCCAACTCCGATTGGGCCCCTCTTCCGCTGCCTTCCAGCGCCTCCAGTGCATCCAACAACTTGTTCAGCTGCATCATCAGCTTTGAGGGAACACTGAGTCTGTGTAAATAAACAAAAAGCAAGAAAATAGAATTAGATTAGAAATATCTGTCTCTTCTACTCCCCAAATTCACTGGAAGCCTGAGAGGCAGACTTAGTGTTTCGGTTCTTGTCACACTAGTCAGGGGTCTCATACACTCAGCCCCTAAAGCTATTTCCTGTGGTCTGCACTGACACCATTGTTACTAGTATTTGCAATATTGGTGTATGAAAAGGTTTCAGTGGTGCAGCCCTCAGGCCAGTATACTAGTCCTCATGCATCCTTGATTAAACATACTTCTTAATTAAGAATTCATCCTGATCCTAAGATTTAATCCTTCTTGAAAGTGTGGAGCCTTTTATCAACAGACAACTTACTGATATCCCTGTCTTTACCGTACATAGTTATTAATTTTCCTGACCATATGACCAGTTTAGCAGAGGTTAGAAATTCAAGCTGCCATTTATTGGAGCAAGTAGTTTCCTTCCTTTCTTTTTCTGACAAAGCCCATAATAGAATATGCAAAAAGGAGGGGTACAATTATACAGTGTTGTGAATAGCAAGGGAAAAATAGACTGAAAGAACAGAATTTCTGGATATGTTTTTCTGCTCTGTTGCTGCTACTTTATTGCAATGGATTCTGCTTACAACCCTATATAGAGAACATTGTTGCACTGTTGTGAAGTTATATTGAGCCAGAATGTTTACACATAACACTAAAATGAAAATGCATACATATGAACTTTAGAGTGATATACGTTCTGTGTATTCACATTATGGTGCTCATCTATTTCAGGAATGAAGAAGTTTAAAAAACTCTATTAGGTGAAATACAACATCCTTTCAAGATCCAAAGGGGTGGCTGTGTTAGTCTAGTTCAGTAAAACAAAGAAGGATCTTGTGGCACTTAAAGACTAACAACTATATTTATTGCATGAGCTTTTGTGGAGAAAATCCAGTTCATCCGATGCTTTGAAGATGAAGGAACTTAGAATGTAAGACTCATAAATTGGGATTTTCCTCCCACAAAAGCTCATGCAATAAATATAATTGTTAGTCTTTAAGTGCCACAGGACTCCTTGTTCATTATACAACATACTGGGTACAAGCTGAGTTGCTATGCTGACATTGCTTAGTGCTTGCATCAGTGGCCCTATATGTGTATGTGTGGGTCTGTCTGTCTGTCTGGAGGTGGCTCTGTGTGGTCACGTCTCCACGGCTCTTTTATTTCGAAATAATACCCGTTATTTCAAAATAAAAAAAATTTAGTCTACATGACGTTTCCTTATTTCGAAAGGACGGACCTCGTCCTTTCGAAATAAGGATCGTCCTTCCGAAAAAGTAAAACCTACCCCCCCGAAAAGACCGTTATTTCGAAACGGATGTTTTGAAATAACGACTTTAGACCCGTTGTTTCGAAACAACACCATTGTTTCGAAACAACGGTTCGAAACAGCAGTCCCATTGCCGTTATTTCGAAACATCCGTTTCGAAATAACGGTCTTTTCGATCCCGCGGTTTCCCTTATTTCGAAAGGAGCCCTTTCGACATAAGGGTTTTATTTCGAAATCGGTCCTTTCGAAAGGACCGATTTTGGAATAAAACAGTCTTTGTAGACGTGCCCTGTGTGTGTGTCTTTCTGCCTGTCTGGGGGTGGCTGTGTGTGTGTGTGTGTGTGTGTGTGTGCGCGCGCGTGTGTGTGTGTGCGCGCGCGTGTGTGTGTGTGCGTGTGTGTTTCTCTCTCTCTGTCTGTCTGTCTGGGGGTGCCTCTGTGTGTGTGTGTGTGTGTCTGTCTATCTGATTGGGGGTGTCTCTGTCTGTCTGGGGGTACCTCTGTGCGTGTGTCTGTCTGTCTGTCTGGGTGTGTGTGTGTGTCTGGGTGTGTGTGTCTGTCTGTCTGCCTGCCTGTCTGGGGGTGCCTCTGTGTGTGTGTGTGTGTCTGTCTGTCTGTCTGGGGGTGCCTCGTGTGTGTCTGGCTGTGTGTATGTTGCTGGCTGCCTGAGGGTGGCTGTGTGTGTGCGTGTTTCTGTCTGTTTGAGGGTGTCTGTGTGTGTGTGTCTGAGGGTGATTATTGGGTGGCCCACCCCTGCGGGGGGGCACCTGTGCTGGAGGGCTCTGGGGCCAGCAAACTACACTCTAACCCCTGCAGGAGGGGTAGTTTATGGCAACTCCTGGCCAAGAGCCTTCCCTGCCCATGCGCCGGTTTCTCCAGCCAACCCACGGTTGGGCTCCTTCCCCACCTGCTTCCCCGAGTCCTGGGCGCCTTCCCAGCCGACCCCACCACCACACTTCCCCCACTCCTCACTCTGACCTTGCTAAAATCCCCCCTTCCTGCTTCCCTGGCCACCAGAGCTGCTCCCTGGCCACAGGCTGCTGCTGCCCCGACCATCACCAGGGCGGGAAATTTCAAACCAACACAGCCCCCTGCCAGCCGGAAGACAGCGTCTTCCGGCTCGCTAAGGTCTGTGGCTGCTGGCTGTGCGCTGCTGGCAGCGATCTGTGCGCCGGAGAGTAATTATTGCTGCGCACGTGCGCAGCTTACAGGGAACATTGGTATGTATATATACATAGATCTGCTACTACAGAAACAATTCAAAATGACAATCAACCCCACCCTCTCCACACTGAACTCCAGTGCATAGCTTTCCACATGAATAGTTACAGTGAGCAAACCATGCTGACACCTTATCTTTTCCTTATTATTTTAATTAACTTTCTCTGGGTTTTGCTTTGTTTTGCACTGACATTTTTAAAATTATGGTAATATTTTATGGTTACACAAGATGTTCTCCTAAAATAATAAAAAAGCAATAAAAATTAAAACTTTCATAGCAACTTTGATTTGAACTATGTTTCCTGTTTTAATTTTTAACTATAATGGAGATATATAGTTGTGGAAAAAGTCAGTTAAGAGCCACCTTTTCTCTCAAAACTAGTATAAGGGCATACTTGGTGAAATCAAGTAAGGAAATATTACCCTCTTTTAACACAATATGTAAAAAATGTGGAATCCACTGCCACAAGATAGATGCTCAGATGTTAAGAAGAAAGAAAAAAATTAGAAAAGAAGAACAAAATTACATTAGACAGGATATATAATATAGAAATATAAATCCTTATGCTCTAGGGTTTAATGATTACTGTTAAGAAAACAAACACTAACAATGAGATCTGAAAGAAATTTCCCTCATGGGTGTGTTATTATATGACTGACCATAATAGAGTTATTTGCACCTTCCTTTGAAACATCTGATATTAACCACCATTTGAGAGAGGACACTGAACTAGATGAACCACTGATCTGTTTTCCCATTAGGCACAATTTCTCTTTTAATTATTGTATTCAACTATATTACTGTAGTGTGTATTTGGTTTTGCATTCATAATGTTGAAATACATTAAGACCTAGATTCTGCATCTGATAGCATACTGGTGGACTGCCATGTCTATTTGGAGCTCCATTCTGCAGCAGGCCTCACATAAACTATTTATTTTGGGTCTGACTGGCTGTACTCATCAGGATTTTAAACAGGAATCTGTTCCATCTTCCTTTCATTTAAGTAAATCAGGATGCTTCCTTAATACCACAAAAACAAGAATTTGAATCCTACATAGCATATCCATTTTCTAATACCAGAATAGAAACTTTTCGGTTGGAGATACTATAATCTCAGTATGATGAGGTTTCCTGGAACTATGGTGTGTCTTTCAACATTTTACTGTGAATGTTGTGTCCAAATTATTTTGTAAAACTCATGGCAAAATAATCAAATCCTAATTTCCCTTTGTTAATCTTTCCACACTCTTTATAGCAGTAAGAGCTGTATCCTTCCAATCCTGAGAGATTTGTTGATTCATTTCCTTTTTCAAGACTGGTTTTACATTGTCAATATCACTCTGTAGTTCTGCAGAAAAAATGTACATATCTCTTTATTACAACTGATTGTCCTGTAATTTCCATTTATAGTTGTCTGATAGGGATAAATCTAATTTAAACATTTTACCATCCTTATGATTTTGTACATAATATAATTTTTTTTAGGACAGAAATTCTGGAGTGGATTCTTAGCTGGTACAAGTTGTCATAGTGCCATTTACTTGTGATGATTTACACTATCTGAGTCTCTGATTTCCTATCCTTCTATCTTGTAGCTTCATGAAATATTTTAGCTCAGTAATGTCAAATACATACTATATTTTAATCTTTATTTATGCTTACTTTTATATTTTGAAATATTCCTTGAAAGTCATTTTCTCATTCAGCAATATTTATGTTTTATTGAAAATCCCTTGAGTTCTGTTTTTCTTCTTTAGTTAACTGATCCATGGTACCTTTCAGTGTTATTAATGGTATATCACCTTTTCCCTTCTGTAACTATTTGATCTCATCATCTTTGGTCTAATTCAACGTTAACTTTGATATTGCACGGTAAATATGCCAGAAGTAGGGAAGGCTGCTCCTTTTGTTTCAAGAGCTTTAATGGTTTAATATTTAATTTTAGGTTTCCTCCTAATCCATAGGCATTTTTAGATATATTTATTTTCAAGTTTCAAAGGTTTTATTTAAATAAGTAAAAGGCCACTTGAACATATACACAATGATATTCAGTTTGGATTGAACATTCCTTACCAAAAACAGAAGCTGATGGAGTAGGGTAGGCCCAGGTTCAACTTCCCCCTTGCTCTCTCACCACTAGGTGATGCAGCCCCTTGCTGTCTCATCAGCAGGCATTCCACCCCAGAGTATTTCATGTTGCTAGCCCAGGACAACTGGAACACCCTGATAACTTTATGCACTAAATTCTAAAAATATATACAGTTAGATGGATGGAGTCACAAACAGCACAAGAGAAAGGGGACAGCGCTGGCAGTTCCATCGCATGGCTATAGGTGTGAAGAAGGAACAGAAAGATAATCACTCACATTCTTCTTAGAGTGCTTGATCGTGTCCATTCTGCTGTGGGTGTGTGCACGCCTCTGTGAATGGTTATCTGAACTCTCTTCCCCTTTGCAGCAGCTATGGAGTCCCATGTTCATGCCATGGTATATCAGGCACCACTGGCCCTACTATGCCTGCTCAGTTCCTTCTTTCCAACAGTGGCAATCACTGGAACATGGTGCTTTTACTCCAGCAAGCATTCCCTTCACTCTTTGGGCTCTGTTTGGCAGTTAATCGTTTTAGATTAGATTAGATTAGTTAATCGTTTGTTCAAGTAGTTGTAATAGTTGTTAGTGTAGCTAGTTAGGGCAGTCATGGCTGGGACTTGGATAAAAATGGGCCATGCCCAGACCCCTGGGCTTCAAACTGTGTGCAGTACGTGAGAGGGCCTTCCCACCAAGAGATCCCCACAACAGTTGTTTGAAGTGCTTGGGGGAAGCTCACCACAAGGACAAATGCAAAATTTTCAAGGCTTTCAAGCCTTGGACTCAAAAGTAGAGACAGACACGTTTGAAAGCCTTGCTTATAGAGACAGCCCTTATACTGTCATTGGAACCTGCTATGTCTTCTGTTTGGAGCACCCAGTCAGCACTAGCACTAGAATCATAGAATCATAGGGTTGGAAGGGACCCCACGAGGTCATCTAGTCCAACCCCCTGCCAAAAAAAAAGCAGGACCACTCCCATTAGATCATCCCAGTCAGGGTTTTGTCCAGCTGGGCCTTGAACACCTCCAGAGATGGAGATTCCACCACCTCCCTAGGCAGCTTATTCCAATGCTTCACCACTTGCCTAGTAAGGAAGTTTCTCCTAATATCCAGCCTGGACTGCCCCAGCTGTAACTTGAAACCATTGCTTCTCATTCTGCCCTCTGTTACTACCGAGAACAGTCGAGCTCCCTCCTCCTTGGAGCAACCCTTCAAGTAGTTGAAGGTTGCTATCAAATCCCCCCTCAGTCTTCTCTTCTGCAGGCTAAATAAGCCTAGTTCCTTCAGTCTTTCTTCATAGGGCTTGTGCTCCAGCCCTTTGATCATTTTGGTTGCCCTCCTCTGGACTCTCTCTAATTTGTCCATGTCCTTTTTGTAGTGGGGAGCCCAAAACTGGACACAGTATTCCAGATGTGGCCTCACTAGTGCAGAATAGAGGGGAATGATCACATCCCTCGATCTGCTGGTAACACTTCTTCTGATGCAGCCCAGTATGCCATTGGCCTTTTTGGCAGCAAGAGCACACTGCTGACTCATATCCAGCTTCCCATCCACCATGACTCCCAGGTCCTTTTC